>JAPYYW010001228.1:0-67725 GCA_030522545.1 Cremastinae sp. A BG-2022a | reverse complement strand
ATTTTAAAGTTTTCCCGTCGTGAGGCGCTGTTGATGGACAAAACTGTAAATTTTGTTGAAATTTCGCCCAAAATTTATTGGAACATTTTTCTCCGTGTGTACGGACAAAACGGAGCCCAAATTCGGAATCAGCGCGCCAAAATACATAAAGATATGGGAGTCTTGTCAAAAGTACAGACCACTTTTTTTGTGTGCCAGTGTAATTAATGCACGCGCACCTATTGTATATTATACGCATATTGCTTCGTTTCGACCACTTCAAGACCTGGCCCCTTTCAATTTTGCTGAAACTTTTTTATCATTTTCTACCCTATTGAAAACCATTCTGAGAATATTTTCAAATTTTTTCACCCGATCCAAAAAAAGTTATGAATTTTTGAAATAAAAATGCTCTTCTTTTTTTAAATAGCCATAATAACTTTTTTTTGAAATTTTCGTAATTAGATGTACTTTTTAATTAGATCAAAATTATTCTTATCTATCTTGATGGATTTTTTTTTAGTTTTTTGAAAAAAAAAAAACAAAAAAAAAACAAAAATTTCTCGATGATTATCATTGTTAATTTTTTTTTTATTTTTTGCTAAAAAACTTTGACCTATTTTGCGAATCCTCAAAGTTTGTCAAATTGTAGGAATCGAGGCTGAGCCCGAAAAAAGGGAGTTATAAAAATGTACTCTGTTTATCGGCGGTTTGCTGTTTTTCCATATGTTCATGCGTCACGTAACAATATACACATATGTAATATACTCAGGCGATTTTTGTAAAATTTGCTGTACCGATGTGGAATAGAATTGTTTTTTTTTTTCGTTTTGTTCACTATAGTTCAGGAATGGTTTAGAAAAAAACTGTGGAAAAACTATAAAATTACACTGAGAGAAAAAAAAACATAAATTTTACTACAAAAGTAACAATTATATACTAATTATTATGGACGATTTAGATATTATATCTTAAACATACTTTATTCTAGGATAAACGTACACTTATAAAATAATCAGTCACTTTATGATAAAATCCACTATCGTAATTTCTCTCCGTGTTAAGCTGATGAGAAATCGAAAAAACAAAAATTGTTCATTTTGTATGTGAATCGTTTGTGTTTAAGGAGGTATTAACGAAAGTACGAAAATGAAGTTTGTCTATTGAAATGTTTTTTTACGATATAGAGTATTAATAAAGTTTTTCGATGGCTAAATTTCAAGTAGCATTACCGACAAAATAAGCGAAAATTATCCCGACAAAGTATGCTCGAGATAAGCCTGCAGAGTCTTATGAGAAGCATTGAGAAAAATGTTCTTTTATTGAAAAAAAAAAGAAAAATATTTAGAGTGAACTTTCAAACAATCTTAAATATTTCACGTGTTCATTAGCGCATAAGGTTCAATTATTAACCATAAAAATAAATGGTCATCGAACTTTTCATTGAATTATATTTAATGATAATAACAGATATATGACGCACTTGTACGTGAGTGAGTCCAAGTCAAATAATAATCTATAAAAATGAAAATCACTTTTTAACTATCTGTATATAAAATCAATATTTTACATTAAAAAATTAATATATTTGGTAAAAAAGGATTTATTGAATGTTAAAAGTTATTTATTAACGCCTCATTGAAAAAGAAGCGAAACGCAGTATCTCATTTGCGACTATAGTATAAGTATCGCTAATGTGACGATAGCAAGTTCACCGAGTCCGCCAGTTTAATACTCTAATATATATATATATATATATATATTGTATAATATACAGTTAACCGACCTGCTGCTGCTCTATTGTGTATATTATTCTTCATATTTGCGCAGATGATATACTATTATATATATATATATATATATATATATATATATATATATATTGCACTACATATATAATATTATAGATGTAGATGTATTGTATATAAAAAAATAATGTGTGTCGTGTATTATTATTATTGTTATTGTTGTTGTTGTTGTTGTTGTTGTTGTTGTTTAAATGCAATATAGAATGTATGTATGTATGTGGAAGCAGAATCGACTTCAATAAGTTGGGGAAAGCTGGGAATCTTGAGAAGAGTGCTGTACTGCGGATGCTCGAGGAGCAGGAGCGGGAGAACGAGCGGGCGCGAAAACTAACCGATTATGCTGATGGACATCCGCCGCTGCCCCCGGGTAATCCCATTCTTATTTATTATTTTTACTATTATATACATATATTTGTATATACCATATTAGAGAGTATGCATTAGTATAGGGGGCCGCCGGGTGGGGCTCAAGATGGACCCCTTAAATATTTAATGCGCGCATAAAATGCATGTGTGTTTGTATTGGGCCCTCTAGATTTAAAAAAAAACCTATACAAATATTTTGTTCGAGCAAAATGGGGGGCTTCTAACGTTTTTGTCAAGTATACTATATTGAAATTATTAATGCGGGATATAATTATAATTTTACATAATTATTCCCCGCAGAATTGCCCACGCATAGAACGCTTGCAAAGCGCTTAGCAGTCCATTTCAAATATTGCCTATGATGTTTGAGCTCAAAAATACATTTTTCTTATACATATAGTCGTTGAGCATAAAAGTAACAAGTAACAATTTGATTCAAAATTCTAAGAGGTCCATTTTCCTCCAAATCTTAATCATTCGCACTGTTAGTGCATATTTATACTAAAAAAATTTTATATGGAAAAAAAATCAAAAAAACTGCTGACATATTATATAAAATATTTGTTTTTGAGGGGGAGGCCCTTTGAACCCACGCACATTTTTCCTTTTCTATTTATTATACTCGACACAGCAAATAAATATACCAAATATTTGACAAGGGAATCAAATAAAGTGAAACGAGTGAAAAAAAAACTGATGAGGTTTCGAGCATTTTCTTCTTAAGGGGCCCATCTTGCCGTCGCCGCGGCCGCCCTCTACCACCCCTATAACAAATAAATAATATGAGAGAGCGAGACGCACGGTGCTGGGCTATATAATAGCAGCGCTACTCCTATAATGATATGATGTTTAACGAAAAATATAAAATGAGAATAACACGATGAAATGCGAATGAAAAAAGGGGGCAAGGGGGATACCGGTGCTTTTTCGCTTTTGTGAATGGGGCGCGGGGACATGTGCCACGCGCATTGCATACAATGGGGCGCGGAACATAATAGAAGATGATGCGGCAAATAAAAAGGTGCGTGATATAGAGGTATACATATACTCGCATGCTGCTGCTGCGCTCGCGTGCTCTTGCGCCTATACTCTCGGATCCCTCATCTCCCCCTCAATCCGCTCATTATTCTCCCTCTCTTATTTATCATCGCTGATGTAATTCCCCGCTAAATATCATCAGGTATCACAATCAAAACAATAACCTGCTGCATCTACGTCCTCGTTATATTTATATTATTATAACATAAATATATAAATTAGGGTGGTTCAACAAAAAAAAAATTTGATTTTTTCGAGATGCCACACCAAATTTCAGTCCTTAAACCATTTTTTTTTGGAGGCCGCCATTTTCTATTTTGTTATTTCCCATTTAAATAACACATTGGACACATTTTTTTGATTCATTCGAAATTTTACAACTCAATTACGGAGTAATTCACACATGTTCCCTTACATATACATATATTTGTAGAAAATTTGACACTCTACAAAAAAGCACATCTCTTGTAATTATTTCGATATATTGACTCTTTTAAAACTATACAAGATTAAAGTTGAAAATGCGCGTGTGCATTTACTTTTACATATGTTACTCTGTATAAAATTAATATAATATGTATGAATAATTCAACTAATTAAGGTTAGTTCTATACCTTACAGCGATAAAATGCACTAGTAATAATTTTACATTCAATTCGTACATTAAAAACGAACTCATCCCAATATTTGTCTATTTGAAAAAATTATGGTATTGATGTACGTGATACTATTGCCATAGATTACCTTTTTTTTAGTAAAAAAAAAACAAATTTTCTTAAGTTATAAAATGATTGAAAGACTTGATTTCGTAACACTTGAAATTTTTTACAAAAAAAAACACACAATTTTTTACGGGAGTTATACAGATATACATACATATACTATACTAAGGTGAATGTTATTTATATGCAATTTCAACTTTAATCTTGAATTATTTTTGAAGGAGTCAATGTATCGAAATATTATACAAAAGACCTTTCTTGTAGAACTTCAACAAATTTTGTACAGAAATATATATGTATGTAAGGGCACACATGAGAATTACTCCGTAATTAAATAACAAATTTTCGAATGAAAAAAAAAATGTTTTCAATGTTACTTTTAAGGGAAATAAGCAATTGAAAATTGCTACCTATAAAAAATTTGTTTTTATTACTCATGCGGAATAAACGGCATCTTTACGCACGCTTTTTATACGGCTGAAAAGTAGCCAATTTCCCATAATTTTATAATTGCGCGGTCGGTTCTTTATATTTGGGCGCGACAAGTTTACTTTGCTCGCGCAAATTATTCTTTGTGCACGCAAATTTAGACAAAAAGAACTGATGCTGAAAAAAAATAAAAGAATAACGTTGTTTAAATGAAACAAGAAAAAAACACAATTAACAGATATAAACTGATTTGAGGTTGACGTGACAGATAATTTAATTTATAAAACAATTTTAAAATATACTAATAATAAAAATTGACAAAAGTTTTAGAATGAATTTGGAATTTAGAGTGATATCGGAATAAGCTAACGAAATGTCTAACAATAACGGTTATAAAAGTTTTATTGATGTGTTTACAGTGGGAGGGGTTACAGGGGGTTGGGGTTGGGGTTGGGGGGGGAGGCCTTCGCTCCTGGACCCCAATTTAATACACAACTACTATCCCCGAATTTCTAATAAAAAATAGTATATACGTGCAACTGTTACGGCTCAAGTTCGCTTTCGTGCGGGCAATCGACAACTTAATTATTGCCGGACCTCTGTTGCAGCTCGTCCCCCCCCCCTAATGCTGCCTGATGAGGTTAACCAAAAATTCACAAGATAACTTTATTCTAAAGCGTTCAATTTCCTATACAAAAATATATTATGGATGACTTATCTATATAAAATGGGCGAATGTGGAACTACAAAAATAAAGAAAAAAAAAAGGTTGTTTCCCATGTCATTTAAATGGAAAATAAAACAATACTTTTTTCACCTGCCTTTAACTTTTCAGCCTGTTTTATCGGGAAAAAAAAGAAATTTGGCACACCCTGATATATATGCGTATATATATATATATATATATCGATCGTAATATACAATATTGTAATGTAGAAAAGCGACGCGGTGCCGGCGGGGGAGGGATCGGGCGATGCATGCGGTGGGGAGGATATATAATAAGCATATAATACATAAGCATATGCATGAGGCGAGGGATGAGCAAGCGCAGTCTCCAATGTAATTCCCGGTTCGCGGATTTCAGTTCTTGCCGAGATTTCGTTTTGGCCAAGTCAGAGCATCAGCCCTGCTCAAGTGAGCCCGCGCGCCTCTTCATACTCTTTTATTACATCACATATTTTTATACTATATTATATACATTATACTGCTGCTGCTGCTGCTCTCCTTATTATTTATATATCCCGGCGATACACACATACTCTCTCTCTCTGACTCTCTCTCTCACACACACACACACACACACACATACAGCAGTATATATTAACTCGGGGGGTAGGTTTTCTCACCTGCTCCATCTTATTCACGACGATGCCTCATCTTATTCTCATCATCATCATCATCATCATCATCATCATCATCGTTTTCATTATAATAAGCATCATCAAGCTTATATATAGTCAAGCCTGATGAAATATTGCTGTATATTTTCGGAACTCGCCTCATCATCGCTCTTCATTATTATATCTTCTGATGCTTTTTCTCGTCTCTCTCATCGCCTTATTTTTTAAACTTTATCGGCGCAAATAATAATACAAGACATCTCCGATCGACAGTATATAAACCTCTTTTACCTGTTTTTTCGCCCAATATAATAACAACAACAACAACATTAATAATATTACTAAAGTAATTCAAGTGCTACTTGAACAATACACACAGCATTTATATATAAATGTAAAATTGCGCTATTGCCCCCAGGATATTACTCGCATATTATTTTATATTATATATACTATTGTTGTTGTTGTTGTTGTTGTTGTTGTTGTTGTTGTTGGGATGAATAATAGTCGCGATGGAATGTAGAAAGTGTCGAAATAATATAGAGCTCGCTCGAGATCGATTATATAAATCGAGAATAATATAATAATCCGCGCGCGCGAGAATAATACAAATGAGATCGCGAAGCGATGAGTCGCGAGACTTGTTATTTTTCGCCATGCATCTATAAATAGAGTTTTCGTGGCCATACCTCTAAATAAAGAGGATAAATTAATTGTGTGTGTGCGAGCGCGCGCTTAATCTGCGCGCATTATCCTCTATATTTGCGATTGAGCTAAATATTTCTTGGGGACCCGCCCCGCTGATGCCTCTATCATCATCGCATTATTGCCACATTCGCGTGCATCACCCCTTTCAAACCTTTCCCGCATTTTATATTGTATACGCACCTCTATTTATTACATATAATCCGCCCAGCACATATATTTGCGTATATTTCATTTGCAGCTTTTATTATTCTTTATGTGCCCCCGCGTATATTAAAAACATTTATTTTTATATTATTGTTGTTATTATGATTATTTTAACAATTTAACGCGGCGGTCTGATGCTGATGATATATTATTGTTGTTGTTGTTATTGGATTACGGCGCGCGCACTATGTGTCAAACTTTTCGCATCTTAACGCATCATCATCATCATCATCATCATCATCATCATCAGCAGCAGCAGCTCCTTTTATTGTCGGCGATCTAATAAGTACTTGTCATTTTTAAATAGTATATAGTATATTTTCATTTGAATTTCGCATTTAAAACGCATTTCAAAAGTGCGTATTTATATAATTATTTATATATTTAAAGATGAGCAATTATATATCCGTATATATATATATAATGTAAATAAGACGGAGAATTTTAAGCGAGAAATAAAAAAAAGTAATGCGCTTCGCGACATACGTTATATTATATGCGCAGAATATGTACGATGTAACAGATTATTGTGTAAAGTGTAACTTTCGTATATTTTATGTGTTGCGAAATGAAGGAATAAGGTTCGCGATAAACATATATAATACGCGGACCAGCGATTTTGCGCGATTTTGCGCGCATGCACGAGATCAACGTGTATCGTTGCCAAAAATATTCGAGTTTTATTCGCACATATATACTTATGTATTTTGACAAAATTTTCTGCTCTTCCCATGGCCTTGGAATACAATCTCGAGAGCATCAAATAAAACGCGCGGGCGCTACTTATAATAATCATTTGGATAAATAACGACACCCGCGCCGCGCGTGACACACTCGCTCTTTTTTTTCCTCCTCCTTCTTCTTCTTCTTCTTCTTATACGCAATAATATAAATATACGTATGTGCGTTGTCGTATTAAATAATAGAGTATATCAAGGGGATTGAGCCTCGAAATAACGCGTTTATATATATACGAATAAAAATAATTCCGGTATAATAATAAAGAATGGGAGTTCTCGTGACGCCGCGCTCGATGATGCGCACGTCTTGTTATGTTTTTTTTTTCTCATCTGCTGCTTTTTATCTATACGACCCTCATTTTTTGTTCGGTCCGTATTATTCGATCAATTATTGCAATCTTCTCGTTTAAAAAAAAACGAGAATAAAGAAAGTAAATATTTATAAGACAACGACATCTTAACCCTATATAGGGGGTTACCCTAGACTACCTGCATGAGACAAATACCCTACTCCGGGGTTATACTAACCCCAGCACTTTAAATGGATGTAGCCGACTCTTTATTTATCGTACGAAGGTTTCTTTTTCTTTTCTTTTTTTTTCGTTTTATCGTTAAAGTCCTGAAAAATGAAATAAAGTACGAGAAAATGATCTCATATCTGATTTATATACTGTTGAGAAAAAGGCAATTGAAAAAGCGAAACTTTTGAAAATCCAAAATGGTAAAAATTTTCTGAGCTTTGGGGAAGACCTGTGCAGGGGGGTCGTAGATGAGTTAATATTATATTATATGCCTCTAAAATAAAATCGCTCAATGTGTCGATAATAGGTATACATATATATATATACTACTGCTTTTATTGCTTTTCTCATCACTTTAGGGGTATATGCGTTAATTTATGAATATTTTTCATTTTTTTTCGGCGTCATTATAATATTTAGTGAGGAAAATAAAAAAAATAATGTATAATCGAAAAAATTAATACTTGAAGGTGTGAAGAGAGTTGCGTGGCCGCCACCGGGCGAAGATCAGCAGGACTACCTCATCGCTGCCTTATCGGTGGAAAATAATCCTACACGGTCTGAGGTACCAAAATTAGTGCATATTTTTAGTACATCTTTTTCTTTCGGCCTTTAACAATAAGCCTCATTATTTTCGTACTAATCTGAGATTGCCTCGAAATGAATTAATCGGCACGTAATTATATTATATTTAAATCGGAATAATATTAGTCACATGACGCACGCATTGCAGCATCAGGGGATGAAAAATAAAAAATAAATAATGACATTTTCCATAAAGCGAATAAGATGATGAGATAAAAGAAAGAAAGAAAGAAAATATGAGATGCGTGTCAATGTTGTTTATAATTATTATATATATATATATATATATATTGAATAATATAACTTGATGATAGAGCGAAATAATAATAATAATAAGTATGCGAGTACGGCGGCGGTGGTGGTGGTGGTGCGGTGGCGATGCGGGGGTCAGCATCGCGCTACTGAATAGAACGCATATTTGGAGATGGAAAAAGAATGGAAGCAGCAGAAAGAATCATCGTCTGATGATGATCGATGATGCTGGCTCGATCGCCCGGCAAATAAATAGTATACTTTCGGTCGCTTAGCGCCGACAGCCTTATATCATTCCTATACTTTAAACAAAATTATTACCCCGAACATCATCATCAGCAACAGGAGCAGGATCCGCATTTTGAAAGGTTGGCCGTAACGCCCCCCCCCCCCGTAACCGCCATCATCAGCCCCTTTTATTGCCGACCATTTCTTCTCGTCAGCATCATCACCATCACCTCCTGCACTCGCCGCCACCGTCGATCGATCTATTTAACAATAATACCACAGTTCTCCTCCTCAACGCATCAGTCTCATCACCATCATCTGCACCCTTTCAATAAAAGGTTTAACAATCAAAAGTAATAATAAGTAAAATATGTTCATCTCAATTATTCTGCTGACATATTTTATAATCGAGCATACTCTCTGTATTTTCTTTCTTTCTTTCTTTCTATATGCAATAGCCCCCCCCCCCCGCATATACATATAGTATATATATATATAGCTTATTCGCATATACGCATATATATAGTAATGGTGCCCGCATTATTATTATTATTATTATTATTATTACTTGACGCGTATAGTGCTGTGTGTGTTTTATTATACTTTGTTATAAAATGAAAAGAGATGCTCTGATGCACACTACGATGCATAATAATAATAATAATAATAATATATGATGTGAACGAATAAAATAATGCGGTTGTGTGTTGTGCACGGGGGCGTATTCATAATATGCATTTTATGTTTAATAATAATCAGGAAATCAGTAGTCGATCGGCGGGGGAAGGTTATTTTGATGAATCGACATCAGCTCCGACAATATTAACGAGTAGACGACTCGATCAAACGAATCCGAATAATAAGCTTCGATCGATTATCGAAGGACCGCCAGCAACTGTAATAACTCTGAGAGCCGAGCCACCGATATCACAGGTTCCGCAATATATATAATCCCCATTATACCTTATATTATATTTAAGGAATATTATTATAATAGCTCATGTACGCGCGCATAATAGAATACGCTTTTATTTAATCGCATATATAGTATATTATTGCTGATGATGCTGAGCTAGATAGAGATATAGGAGCTTCTTCATCGCAGATCGGCCTCGACTGCGTTTTTTTTCGCAACAAAAAGTAACATTTTTTCGTCCGACAAGGTTATTTATCTAATATCTTATTATTATTATATATATTATATTATACTAAAATGTGAATTCGCATTGGCCCCGCGCGAGAACGCGAGGCTTTGGCTCGAGCGTCTGATGCATCCGCGCCGCAATATTAACGCTCATCCTCGCATATCTCGCGCGCGATCCTCTTTATTTTCTATATTTTCGAAATAACCATAAACGTGCACATTTTTTCAATAGCCATTACAATGATAAATAAATCAATAAACAATGCGCGCGCGCGGGCGTGTGTGTGTTTTGGTTATTGGTGCGTGGGCTTGGCATGTGAGTTATTATTCTGATGGCGTCTCCCCGCGGCGCGTTCTTCTTTTTGCTATAATGAGAACAAAACAACAATAAAGTATATTATACATATCCTATATATACAGCCAAGTCGGAAAATGATGCGGGGAGCACCTGAATAATTGCGGTGAAAGAGGATTCATATTGTTTTTTCTTTCTTTCTTTTTTCTTGTTCGGCAGCACTATATTATTATTGTAAAAAAGACTGCTTTCATAAAAGCTTATTCATCTTTATATGTGCTGTATATAAAAATGTAGCTTCCGTATGTTTGTGCCCACAAAATAACTTGGAAATAAGTGAAAATTTTTGAAATTTTTACAAGACGTTGCATTTTAACGGAACAATGTTTTATTGTATATGAGCTAATCCACACCGTGTTTCGACCACTTCATCAAGACCTAACCCCTTTCGATTTTGCTGATACTTATTTTTTTATCATTTTCTATGTATACTATTGAAAACCTCTCTGAGCATTTATTTGTATATGTTATGTAGTAAAAGATTGTATAATGGACGTGTTGTTAAAATTTGGTTTTGAGAGCCCCGCGGCGGTTTATCAAGGACAGCCAGCAGCGAGGATGGCACCGATTAGCGGGAACATGAGAGGCGACGCCAAGTGGCCACCGGAATCGATAAAGGTTCAGGCAGAGGCCGAGAACCGAGCGAGAATCGAATTGGCCAAGGGTCCCGCGTGCAGGCCCCGCAGAGTTCGCAAGGACTACACCGGCTTCTTCGCTCAGCACGCTCTCAACAGCACTTATCCCGGATACCGAGCACCTCCCGGTACTCAATACTTTATTTCCTCCTCCTCCTCCTCCTCTTCCCCAACCTATCAATGAAACCTGATGCTGAGCTCTCTCTATTATTTATTATTTTCTTTCATTTCCAACCAGAGCCACCAACCTTATTTTTTTAACTCAATGCGAGAATCAACCAACTGTCGATTAGTTGTGTTGCCTTTTACCTTATATATTTTTCAACATACTCATGTCTATTATTCTACCGAAATAAATAAGAGTCTATTATTATATTATGTTTCAACAAATAAAGCACAAGCTCACATAACTCGCGATTCATTTATTGTCAATAATTATACTTATTATTACTATTTTAATATCCATCTCCGAAACGTATCGTTTATTATCATTGGAATACCATAAGCATCTTAAACTATACAATATTACTATTTATTATTTCATAAGCTAGCGCTACAACAATTGTACAGCACCAAGTACACAACATCGCAAAATTAATCCTCTCTCACTTTGAATTCTCTCGATGTATTATCGCCCGTATAACGTGACTCATCCATCATCTTATTTCCCATATTATTTCCATCGATATGAAAATAGCTTCCCTGAAACAACTTGAGAACAGTAGCAAAAAATAAATATTTATATATATACATATATATATATATATCATTATTATATCTATATGATATCTCTGTGTGTGGCTCTTTGCATTATTTTTAACAACGCCATCACTCGCGAATTCTGATGATGGTTAATGCTGATAGTGCTATTGGAATATGTGTACAACTCTTGCTCTTCATATTCCGTTGGTTCATTATTCTATATCGACCTTATTCTATCCGACAATATGAGACAAATCCTCCGTGTTACAAGGCACGCACACACTTTGCGGGAACGCAATAACTTTACCGCCGAAATTGTCGCACGTGTTCATATTTTGCATTAAAAAAGCGAAAGAAATAGCCAAATTTATAAAAATGGACAAAAGAAAAATTCGAAAAAAGGTATACGAGATGTGATGATGGAGGAGGAGGAAGAGGAGGAGGAGGAGGAGGAAGCCTCAGCAGGATGACGTAGTCCCATAGCATCTGCTAATTCATATTTGTGTACGATTACGTCCGATCTGTCGTTGATTTGGTATTAGTTAAAAAAATATACAAGTGTCTCTGTTTGATCGAAAATCACAATCGGATACGACGGCTGCGTTGAGATAATTAAATGAAGAGGTAACCATCGCAGCAGCAGCACCACTTGACTAGCCGCACATATGTATTTCTTTGTATGCTGCAGAGACAAAGATATATAGATTAATGAAAAAAAAAAAAAAACGTCTAGTCACTCTTGACAGTTTCTCGCTTTCCTTTTCAATGCTATGCACTTCAATCGAGTTATCCACCGTAGGCAAACCTTTTCTTTTTTGTTATTCCTTTTCCTATTTTTTTCTTTTCTCCTTCTCTTATTTATTTATTTATTTAATTAATTGTTTATCTCTCTGGAATGGAATTATACTAGAGAGAATCCCTGAGTCTGCTGAATGGCCTGGAGTAACTTGTAGCGGAGTTTTTCTCGTGTCTGGTATCGCGGCAGATCCAGAAGATTGAAACACGTGTGTGCAACCGGCAGAAAACGCTCGTCGGACATTGGTTGTATCGTTATCTAAATAATCAATAAACAAATGAAACACACGAAAAAAAAAACAAAAAAAAATCTTCATCATCTTCTTCTTTCGTTCTTTTTTTTTTACCTTGATGGCTTTCATTCCTTGTATCGGTATTCTGTCGCTACCCGTAAGAAAGAGTAAAAATTTTTTCTTCTCTTCGAGCGAAAGTTCGTGAAAGGTCTGCCAGAAGAGAACGATTGTTGGATCATCTCTCGAGTATCCCTCCTTGTACGTTGTGTTTTCTTCCAACTCGTGCCAATCGTAATTTTCGTTACCGACAACTACCGCCATGAGTTCGTGACTGCGAAATAGTTCCAGCACTCGTCCACCGCATACCTTGTGGAATCCTTCGTAGAACGCTTGAAACTGTTCCCTTACCGATTTGTTCAATACGTAATCGACGTACAAGTTTACAAATTCCACCCTAAAGAAAATAATAAGAAAATTGTACAAACAACCGATGAAAAATTTTTTTTTTTAACAACGTCTTTTCCATGAATAAAATAATCCCAAATGTTGATTCTTAAAAATCTAATAATATGTATACTTGACAATATACATACGGTAACACTCTCTATGCATGTATACATATTTTTTAATTGTCTTACTTGTTGCTTTGCGTAACTGCTATATTGCTTCCGCCAGGTATCAACTCGTGAACGACTTGTACACCGAAGGATTCCCTCGATATTTCAAAATTCAGGCAAAATACTTCTTTCAAGTTATCCTCCTTGTAATCCAAGAGGCTCTGCAAGCTCCTAAATAAATCAAATGAATTATAATAAAATTGTAATGAAAAATGTTTAGAAGCAGAGTTTTGTCGGAAATACCGTGCGAGACTCGGTGAAATATCCTTTACGTCGGACAATCCAACAGGCTCGTTTAGCAGCTTTTTATATAGTGCCAGCGGGAACGGCAGTTCAATTATGATAAAATTATAAATAGCCAACCCACACAAGAGTCCAATTAGAGAGTACATTATTTTGTCTTCCAGAGACTCTTCGCTGAACCAAATAGTTCGCGTTTCTTCGTCTTGTTTGAACATTCCATACTTTGGATCGAGAATCTCTTTCAGCAAGAGCAAGAAGAATTCTTTTTTCACACCTCCCGCGTCTTCGGCCTCTTCTCCATGGAACTTTACCTAACAATTCCACATAAATAACAATAGTAGTAATTTTTTTTTTTTTTAATATCAATAATGGTGTTTTTTTTTTCGATTACTTTGAGCGGCTTTTTGAGATCGCTCGATTTGTAGAAGGGTAATTGAGCCAGTGTGTCCGCCACCAAGTTCTCACGCGAAACGTTCAGGGTGACGAACTGATCGTTTTGGGCGTTGACGGAGCCAGTCAGGTAAGGAGCGAACAGCATTTGCGTCAGGGCTCTCGAAGCGGCTTCGTTCATCGCAGAATGCATCTGAATTGCTTGATCAGTTTCCAGGAGACTCGTCTTTGCCTGGGCGTCGAATAAGAACGGATAGTGGCAAAAATATATCGTGTGTTCCTTAAAAAAAAACAAGGAGGTAAATAACGTATTTTTATCGTCGACACCTTTATTATTATTATTATTGTTGTTGTTGTTGTTGTTGTTGTTATGTAATTGAGAAGAAGATGAAGAAATGTAGTATAAACAAACCCTATTCTCCTCTTTGTCTATCAACCACTCGTAATAATCAGCCCTAACATCTATAAGTTCAGTCAATTCGGATAAATGGAAAGAATCATACGGAATGAACAAACCATCCTCGGTTTGATTAAGTTTGTTCATGAAGCGAAGTATATCGAGGGCCGCTCGCAATTCTACTCTTTTTGTCACACGCTGAAAAAGCATACGACGCAAATAAAAAATTGTCACAAAATATTATTATTAAAAAAAAAAAGAAGAAGAAGAAGAAGATAAAACTGACCTGCTTTCCGGTACTCTTCAAGTATTTAAGGAAATAGAGAACTAGGAATTTATAGACGCGTACGAGACGTTCAAAGATCTGTACCGAAGCGGTCGACCACCATGAGCCAACTATTTGTTGAGCCTCGGACTTGAGTATTAAAAGAGCTTTGGCAAACGGTATCTGGAGACTTTTGTAATTTTCAGGTTCCGTAAAGGCGTGATACATTGGCAATGTCAGATAAATTCTCAGGCACTCGACATCGGGAGGCGAGGAAACGAGAGACGGGATTACGCTCTCCGTAATGCTAGCATAAATCTACATCTCGAAAATGACAATTATGTCAATTAAATAAATAAATAAATGATCATTGGAAATAATCTTACCAATTCTCGTATCGTCAAGTTACTTAGCTCCGATATATTTCCGTAAAATTCAATAACTTGTTTAACATCGACACCATGATGTTTACTCGAACATCCGTAATGTGCATCGTTCTCAATCAGAAAGGAGGCATTTATGCATGCTTGGCTCTTAAATATCGTCTCAAGATATCTGCAATATATCATCATGTATTATAGAATTATTCTATTAATCATATTTGTTTGGATGATAGATAAAAATTACGTAATAATTACGTCATAAGGTCATGATCAAGCCCAGCTGTATTGGGTAAATTGAGGCAAGCCGAGATTCGATTTGGAACAATTGTTAATATTTGAGAATCGGCGTTGAAGACTCTGCAGTCATCCGGCTGAATATTGTCCTGTTGACGAACGAATGAAAATATATCCATCCATTATTTGGACTATAAAAGGTAGTCTAAATAATGGGCATACACGCAGTAGTGGTTATGGTGGTGGTAGCAGTATCGTCAAAGGGAATACAATACCTTTTTTTCCGTGACGGTAGCAAAGCAATGATCTCCTCCAGCGAATACGTGTTTTATAACGCACCCGGTATTATTACAACTTATTGAATGGTCCGCGTTGTAGATAACATGAGATCCGTTTGGAGATCCGACCCATGGACCAAGGACAACTTGAGGTATTGTTACACTCTGGGTAACTCGCGCTCCCAATTGGCCAGCACCTCCCAAACCCCAAGCGTAAACCCTACCCCGTGACGAAACGACTGCCAACATGTGTCTCTTTCCGCAACATATCTGCCCGACATTATATATGTATTTATAGTATTTATTTACGTATGTATATCAGATACATTATTATAATATTTAACAAAAGTTTGAAATAAAACCTGCGTTACGGTGCTTCCCATCAGCTCGACTATTTGTCGCGGCAAGATTTCGTTATTGTTGCTCCCATGTCCCAATTGACCATACATTCCTGCACCACAGGTAAATACTCCCCCGTCCTGCAACACATTTCCCAATAAATATCTCATATTTCGATTGAATTTTATATATTTATTTAAATGATAAAATAATCATCGTTTCTTAACCATTGTGAGAAAAGCTGAAAAATCTTCGCCGCAAGAAACGTAGCGAACTTTAACGTTTCTCAGAGTTCTCAACTGACTCGGCAAACGCATGTTTTCCGTTGTGTTTAGACCCAACTGGCCGAACGTATTTTTCCCCCAACAATAGACCGCTCCTAATAATCATAAATATACATACATCAATTTAATATGCGCGCTTGCACGATATTACTTCTTTCTATTTTTCTTCTCATAAACGCCTTTTTACCGGATTTCGAAACAACTATCGTGTGATATCCTCCGCAAGCGATAAAGGCTATCGGCATTGCGGCCAAACTCTTGACAAGTGTCGGTTTAATGGCACTACTCCTTGCATCTAGTCCCAATTGGCCTTCGTTGTTTGAGCCCCACGCGTAAAGTTCCCCGTTGTTCGTAAGCGCGACGGCGTGCATCGAGCCACAAGCAATCTGCACCACCACACTCGTTCCTAACGCTTTTACCATTTGTGCTGAATGCTTGTCTGAACTTGATGAATTTAAGCCTGCAAATTACAACAATTATTTATTACAACACAAATTTTACTTCAACAATGAGAATAAAAAAATAAAAGCCAACTGATGATGTGATCGCGTTATTATAATAAAGATTAAACTAAAAGAACGAAGAAAAGCATGACAAAATTTTTTTCTTTCTCTTTAAACAAATAAATGTTTGATGAGGCTAATTATTGAACGACGATTGAATATTCATCATTTTGTCATTTTAATTTACCTAATTGACCATCAGTATTGCAGCCCCAGCTGAATAATTGGCCCCATTCGTTAACAGCCATTGTGTGACTAGATCCACATGCAACTTTCTTGAACAAGAACGCATCCAGGCCAGGAACCAATTCTGAGTAACAAAAAACAAATGTTGTTGTTTTTTTCTCTCCTCAGTTATCACGAAATTATCCAGAAAATGCGATATTTATATGTTTTTAAACACTTACGCAACCTTTTTCTCGGTTTTTCGTGGCCCAGTTGGCCATGATCGTTGTTTCCACACGAATATATCTCACCATCGTTGGTCACGAGAACCGTATAGTTATCGCCGCAGGCAACTGTGCAATTTCAACATTACATAAATATTAAACAAATTTTGTTTCTTTTTTTATGAATAAATAATAATAAATTTGACAAATAAATTTGAAAGTGTCGTATTATTTAAATAAATAAAACACTTGAACGTGTACAATGGTGAAAAGAAAAAAAAAGTGTTTCCTGCTGTTTTTCTTACTTTGATTGACGTGCTTGGCTTTTTGAAAATCAATTTGCCGAGGCGAAGAAATAATTTCTTCCTCTATACCCCCCAGACCCAATTCCCCATGGACGGTGCTACCCCAGCAGAACATATTGTCTCTTGTTTGTATCAATACCTGTGCCGTTGTCAGTCCGTATGCATCCAAGCGACGCTTTTTTGATGGATTTTCCTATATTATTCCATAAAGAAAACGAGATTACTATTTTTCATACTATATATTACTTACATTTCATACTGTATACTACTTAAAAAGAGGGTTATACATTTTTTACAGAATTTGCACATTGCCGTCTCTGTTTTAAACAAAATGTCTTGAGCTGTCGACACATAAGTACCAAAGTAGAGTCTGACTAACCATTTTAGCGATTCTCATAATTTCTAAGAATTTATCGATAAAGCATCACGATTCCCAATTTTCTTTTAATATTTAAGCATCACCGTCATATTTTTGTTTTTTGTTTTTTTTTTTTTTTTTTTTTTATCAGACGTTTTTTTCAAGACAATATCATGTGTTAACTTTTGACAAACGTGTTCTAGTGAAATCCCAGGCAGCTAGATGATAAGTGATAAAAATACACAACAAGTTTCTATGAATACACATCTGAATATAGTGAAGACAAAACAAATAATACATTGCTTTCAATGTAGTGTACATATGCTTATTTACGTCGTGATGAATATTAATGATAAAGTTTTCTATGTCAAATAAGAATAAGGTCTGCTCTTTTTGAAAAATATTATAATACACACGCTGTATTATTTGTATGTATGCGTACATATTATATTGAAGCAAGCAGATGAACGTGTCTGTGTGTGTATATCTTTGAAGAATTATTCTTTTTTAAATAAGTCACAATGAGACTATTTTTCTACAGTCTCAATGCCGCGAGGTACAATAATAAATTTATACAAAATCATAATTTATCGTGATTATTATTTCGGTGATGATCGACCGGGATAAGGTTAACTTTATTGTCGTCACACACTTATTATTATTTTGCTTTTGCTATCTGTCGAACGTGTAGCTGCATTCAAGATTTTGGCATTATTGTCATAAAATATATAGATTCGTTTTGTCTCATCCTAATATATTGACATCAGTTATTATTTGAGCAAATAACATGCCAGCAGCAGCGCGCTCATCGTTATAATTATTACGAAAAAGTTACCTGATTATTTTGTAACTCACATTTCCTTGTCCATGACACGCAATTTTTTTCTCTCTCTCTAGTAACACTATATGAGTTTACTCCAAAAGTTATTATACACGTATGTATACATTGTGTGTGGGAATTTTTTGCGGTGTGAGAATATTTTCGTTCCGAAGCTTTCAAGACCTGCTGTCACCGCGCTAGTTGTACATACTACGCGCTGAAAAAAATAAGAGCTTTCGCGCGCGTCGTCTCCGCCCCCCGCCGCTCTCTCGTGTTTATTTTATATTATGTATATCGATCAATGATAAATTATTGACCGCATTTTGATATAATTATTGTTGTTGATGCCTCATCTTATTGTGTTTGTGTGTAAGATGGGGGGGAGGGGAGGTGCCCTCTACTGTTAATAATTCCATAATTTTTTCTATGCTATATATAATTTGAACCAAAAACTTATAAAAATAATGGGAGCATTAGAATATAATCGCATCATGTGTCGAATATATATAATATTGTATATATATATTATTTTGAGAATCGGCCGATCACAGCCAATAATTCATCGATCTTTATATGAAAAACTCTGCGTTTGTTAAAAATGCGCTGTCATCATTTTCTAACGTGTGTTTTCGAATATGAATCAAAAAATGATGAAAATTCTTATTCATGTCCATTTGAGATATACTTTTATTATGTGTATTATTGATTTGGTTAAATAACTTTGGCATTAGAAAAGATACGCATATATAATATTAATTATTTGGCAACATGCACACACACCTCACGGCAAAATAAAGGGCGCCTGCTTATTATTCCGTGAATAAGACGAGAATGCCGACACGAGAGCATAATATATAAATAATATATATGAATGCATTTCATGAGCAATAATAATAATAATAAAAACTCCTAATATATGATTTCTATTTTGTAAATATATATTATAAAATATATATAGGTATACGTATATTGAATTTGTATCTCTTTTATTATATATATACATATATATTTATACTTTTTAAATGATAAAAAGAAAAATATGATTGCGACACTTATTTTTATTGGAAAAATAATCAAGACAATAATAATAACCTACTGCTGCTACATATGTGTATTCATACATATGTATGTACATATACATACAATACAATGCACACATAAATATATGTATACTTAATATGTATTCATACGGCATATACCATTGTATGTATGTATGTATGTATGTATTTATGTATGTATGTATGCACCCCGAATGGTGCGGCTGCGCTTGATTGATATGCGTACTACATCAGTTACTATTTTAGTTTTTATATAAAAGGCTCATGGTTATATATATATATATTGTTGTTTACAAATACTAGATAAAAAATGCCGAAAGTCGTTTCACGGAGCATCATATGTTCCGATACGAAAGATCAAGAGGAATACAGCGAAGAGAAGCCTCTTCACATATATTACTGTCTTTGTGGTCAAATGACACTTATTTTAGGTTATAATAATATCTTATGAAATGTTAATTTAATAAACAAGTTACCATATTGATGAGTCAATTGAGTTAATAATAATAATAATAATAATATTATTATTTTTGTATATAATATAAATATGTTTTGTTTGCCATAAAACAGACTGCGACATAGAAAAATTACCCATGAGAAAACGAGACGGAGCGAGAGTGATAGATGGAAGCAAGCACGCTCATAAAATGACTTGTGAACGTGATGAGACGGTCTACCTCAAGAGGCAAGAAGGAATCGAGCGGCAGCACAGGCAAAAGTGCAAAAAGTCTGTATTTATTGGGATTAAACGATAATTAAATATTATTACTTAAGTGTATATTATTTGATGATAAAATATATATATTGTCAAAAGTTGATACAATTGTTTGTCAATTATTTATATTTTCAAGATGCGGACTCTTGTTGTATTATAAACACGATCCAGGTTCAAACATAGTCTTCATAGTAAAAGGATCGGTGATAAAAAGTTCCGGGGAAGGTCCCATGACGGACATTTACAATCAAGTAGCGATTGAGAAGCCAAAGAAGATAATGGTGACAAAGCACACTAAAAATATGGGAAAATTCAGCTCCGTAACGGTATCAACCATAGACGAGGAAGAAGACGAAATAGAAGCGGTATGTTGAAAAATGTTGTGCCGGCATGGATCTGTCGATGCTTATTCTGGGACAAAATTAAATAATAATATATGATTTTCAGCGCGAGGTGGCCGACTCGTATGCGAATAATGCGCGAATAATAGAGAAACAGCTGGAAAGGAAGGGTATGAACAAGCGAAAACCGAATATGGCCCCTCCTGAGGCGGATACAAAAAGAACGAGGCCAAGGGGAACCTTGTTGGACGTCTAATTCGGCTCGAAACACTCATCGTCGTTCTCGTATCAATAACACGCTGACAACACCACTTTCTCCAGTTATCATAATGAAATATTTATTAACATTACATTTTCAAGTAAGTTTTTCAATAAGATAATGTGTATATAAATGACTAGATACAAATATTGCATTAAAATGTACATTGCAAAATATCAAGACTTTCTCAAATAAATATAACAGCTGCGCACGGTGTGTATCGAGATGCCGGTTTATTTTTCATCAGTCGATCTTTCATCGAAATTTTCATCTTAACATGCCCGCATGATTTGTCTGATGATGATTTATCGATTAGACTAGGGGTCGATTACTATTTATTATTCTACACAATAATAACGCTCGTTTTATCAGAGTTCATTATTCGGAAGCAGCGAGAACTTGACAATTTTTTTATCTCGAATAAGCGCTAAATCGATTTTCGTTCTTTCTTTCTCACGCTCAAATCCATAAATTCGTGAAAATTTACCTCACGAATAATGAAAAAAATGATGAAAACTGGCCGTGTGTATGATATTGAATCTATTTTCGCTATATTATATACGTGTGATATGCAGCGCAGAAACTCTACTTGACACGCGCACCATACTATTAAGTTTATTCAAATATATGAGGAGGGCTGTCCCGATAACGAAGAAATTCTAGAGTCGAGAAGTGCCTATTTTCTTCTTCTTCTTCTTCTTATTATACGACCAAGACTCTCTCTTCGACTCGAAATTTTCTCGCTAATACGCTAATTTTTTATTCCGTTTTTAGCTCAGCTGTGCAACGTTTCTCAATAATTATAATAATGAAAAAAAAGGCATTTTTCAATGCGCGTTCGGGATGTTTAAATCCAGGACCACTTACTACTTTCATAATTAGTACTTGGCCGAAATTAAACGAAACGTAATCATTCGTCGTATCGACGTTGAATTCAAAATTTAAAAAAATAATTGATTTCTCTTCTTATAACCGTACGTATAAATTAATATTCCATAAGATTAAAACAACTTTAACACAATAATAGAATAAAAAAAAAGTGTCAATGAAGAGTATTGAAGCGTGTAAATAGCTTGGATAAATAATTGTAATAAAAAAGTAATTTTAAGTCGTCGTTGGACTCCTAGAGCCTCGAGGCTTATACAAATTTTTTATAACGAAATATGGATACCGATATTTAAAAAAAATATATATAGCGATAGGAACGAAAAAACGGCAGCAGCGGTCGTGACGTTATATAAAACGGACTCACAATAGTACACTCTTTTTAGCGTAACTGATAAATGCTTTCTGAAATTTTCAACGATGATTTTCTTTGACTCGGTTTCATTCCAAAGTCTGAATAATATTTACGTTTATCCTACACGTGTAATACGATTTGCTAAAACTCGAATAATAATAATAATAATAATAATAATAATGAGACGCTGAGAAGGGGGTACCGCATATTAATGGTATAGTATTAATAATAAATAAATAAATAAATAAATAAATAAATATATATATATTGGAGATGCTCGTACGCGTTGAGGTTTGTTGCGATTAGGAGCCGGTAAATTGTGCCGTTTTTATGTCACATTTGTTAAGAATCGTCGGCTCGTCCTTGAGAAAAGTACCCGATCTGGATCCGACGGTCGGTTGCTTAGCAGCAGCTGCTGCTGCTACTTCTCCGTTATGGCACTTGAGCTTCGTCGTTTTGTCCTCGACCGACTTGATCGGTCTCTTTGCCGGAGGAGCCGACGAGCCGCCGATTCTGGTGCTCGTTCTGTTAACCGCCGCTCGAATGTTCGATTTCGGAGAAGATCTCTTGCTTGTCGGACTCTCGGTGCTTCCCTGATTTGACAGGCTCATTTTATCTCTCTTGTTCGCCTGATTCGGGCTGCTTGACGATTTACCAAAGAGTCCATTAACTGTTGTTCCCGTAATCGTTTTGCCGGAAATATCGGGAGTTTTTGCGGCATCGAGAAGATTTCTTCGAAGATTACTCGGAGAACCGTGGTAAGCGGAGATTGCCGCGGCTCGGCTTCTGCTCGCGGCCGTCGAACACTCGAGAGACCTGGGCAATCTCCGAGCACCCGTCGTCAAATTTTTTTGTTGCATCGACGGGGGCGACCACTTCTTTCCCCGATCATTCGTATGGCCAAGTGCTCTCGTCGTTACCGTTCTTCCCATCGTCGGTGACACTTTGCTCGAAGAATTATTATTCAACGACGATCTCGGGGCCGGGACACTTGCCATCTCAGCCATCAGACTATCCGTCGACATCGAATTCTCCATTATTTTGCTCGGCGTCGATTTTTTATTCCCTTCTCCGACTTGCGTTTGAACAACTTGTTTCTTCTTTTTCTTTTGCTGCTGCTGCGGCTCGGCGAGCGAGTCTACCGATATTCCAATCTCCAGCTCAGTCTGCTTGAGCGATGGCGATTCCGGCCGTGTTATTCCACAGCTTTTACTCGTCGTTGGCTCTTTCCTCATCGTCGTTGCTCTCGGACTGCTCGTCGTCTCGGCCAAACTGTCCGAAGAGAGCGCCTTGATCTCCTTTTTTATCGACAATTTCGTCTTTACGATCGGCCTCTTGTCAATCGCCCGTTTCATCGCCGGGCTCGAAGTACGCGATGAATCCGAAGACGAGATTATTATTTTTCTCCTCTGCTGAATTATAACGCGATCGTGCTGCACCTGTTTCGGACCACTTGTTTCCTTTGCTGCTGCTGCTGCAGCTACTACCGGCTTGTTCCGCGGTTCCAAATATCTCGACTTGACCTTCAACAAAAGCTCATTATTATCTTTTATTCCTTTATCTTGTAAATTGAAAAAAAAAAAAAAAAAAAAAACCAAGAAACGATGACTCACTTCCATTTTATTCGGCCAAGACTTGGGTCGTGGTGCTACCGGGTGCTCACCGGTAATCGCTTGTTTCTCCTCTTGCGGATTCTTCCTTTCAAGAGGATCGCTTTTTGGCTTATTAACGAGAACGGGCCTCTTTACTTGTTGCGCCGTTACCGGAGCGCTCGTCGTCCCCGTAACGCTCGACGATCTTTTGTTAGTCGTTTTATCATTGTGCTCCGATATTGCCATTTTTACGCGACGCAAGTCGAGGCTTCGCGCGGCTGGTGCGCTTCTCGGTGGTGGAACTCGTGGCTCCTGCAAAAGTATTGTTTCGTTTAAATAATATTGGCAAAAGTGTAAAATAGTATTAAAAAAAAAAGAAAGAAAAGTCAATATTAATGAACCTTGACAAAATTGGAATGTCTGGATGGACGTTTGAACGGCTCGTGCGGTAGAATAACGAGACAAGCGAGCTCCTGAATTCTTCTGCGAAGCTCGAGGTCCATTTTTAACCATGTTGTAGTCCTGGCAGCTCTTGAAGCCTCCTTGACTAAACATTTTTCGACCCGAGTTTGGATCTTCCGTAAAAATTCGATAAATAATGGGCCCCAAGTCGAAGTTTTCGTTGGCTGCTGCTGGCCCTGCTGCTGCTGCTGCTGGGAAACGCTCGATAACATTTTGTTAAGTTTGGCGTAACTCTTGCAGGCTTGATCCGGCGGTAATCGATCTGCAGCTGCGAGCAAGTTATCCTCCAAGAGACTTATGTTCCAGGTCAAATCCCGTCCCAGAGCTTGGAAGCTCTCGTTCGCCAAGATTCCGGAAAAATTCTCCGATATGAATTTCACCGATGTTTCGAGAAGATTCGTCACCATACGAAATACAGGTTCGGCCCATCGAACATTCGGCAACGTTGCCAACAGTTTATCACAATCCATCATGGTTTGCAGAACGTTATCCGTTGACTGTGAAAAAAAAAAAAAAAAATCATACGTAGCGTATTATATACTCTATTTACAGGATTAAAAAAAAAGAATAGTTTGTATTAACCATATGGACAATGTGCTGATGATAACATTTGTCCATGAGGATCATCGGTAAAGTGGCGAAAGCTTTGCACGGCCAGATTCTGACAAAGTGCCTTGTTATCCATCTGAGTGATTTACGATAGACCTCGTCGAGGCCATACGCCGCCGCGATCGGCATACATTCGAGAACCCCAACAGCGCATACCTGACACGGTTTGTGAAACAAATGGCAATATTTAACCTTGAGCGTGTAACCTATTACTTCTTTGAGTCCTTCCAGGCAGAGCATGTCAGCGAGTGTCGCCAATTCGACGATGCTCAAAGTTTCCGGAATGTTGCTCTCGCCACTGTAAATGTGGCACAGGGCAAAGTGTACCGCGTTATAAGAATATCTGAAAAATAATATCAAATTATATGAATTTTCAATGTTTATTCCTAAATTAATCGATTATTTGTTCTATTGCATTATACCCCTGAAGAGTAATGACGTTGCCGGCGCTCTCGATCCATCCTCCGCTCAATATTGCTGCAAAATATTGGCAACGTGAGCTCAATATGCACTTGTGAGCTCTGATCTTTCGTCCACCGACGTCTATCGTCACATCAGGATTAATCTCTTCAAGAAACATCCTCAGGAGATCCTCGCCCAGTCTGTTGTAAGGCTTCGTTACTCCGATGCTCGAAGTTTCCGTCTCTTCTGTACTGACATCTTAAAAAAAAGAAAAAATTGATAATATAAAAAAGAAAAGAAAAGAAAAGAAAAGAAAAAATGTACCGGCTCCGGAGCGACCCATGCTGCTCTGCATGCTGCTCAGATCGGATTCAGAGATGAGAGCTTCGCCCTCGCACTCTGTTACGTCATCGATCGGGGATTTGTGTTTAGCGGGAAGAGAAGTGCTCATGATAGTGGTAAACTTTCGAGCGAGGCTTTTGACAGGAGGCAGCTCACCGCGGTTAACAGCGAGCTTGCTCTCAAGCCAGGAAGTCTCGGGAATGCTGTTGCTCATTCTGGCAATGTGTCTCGTCGTGTCGTCGGCTCGGACAGGGGCTGCTACGTCCGTGTCTCGAGGCCGTAGAGGCGTTTTGTCGAGGTCTGACAATCTTACGAAGCTCGCGCGACAGGAAGACCTCATCGTGACGATCCTTGACGCCGCTGCCGCCTCCTCCTCGTTCGATTCTTTACTACTGCTGCTACTACTATTGTTACTTTTCTTTATTGTTATCCTCGAGTCGATCGATCGACTCGTAAAGTTTGTTTTCTGTTGCTTCTTTACTTTATCAGGCTCGGACTCTATTTTATGAGGTTGGACAGCAGCAGGCCTGGCCCCCCCTCCCTCTTCATTATCCCCGGTAATTGGATAAACTTGGGAAAGATCGTCCTCGGGCAGGGTTTGTGGCTCCTCGTAACGACGATCCCTTTCGTTTTTCATGTCCTCCGGGATAAAATCGTGATTGTCGACGCTCTCGGGAGAGGGACCGCTTCCTCCGCTACTGATATCAAATGTTTCGCTCTTTCTCGTATTTCCACCGTCGGTCGTGCTCTCTGTTCCCGTTTTATCCCAACCTGCAGAGATCTCGGAGTACTCGTCCCGATCGAGTTGTCTCTGCTCGATCAGTTCTCTCGCCTCCTCCTCCTCCTCTTCTTCTTCTTCTTTGTAGCATCGATTGCCCAGAGGCTCCTTGAAGAGTTCCTCGTCGATCTCGACGTGCGAATTTGGCGGGGTGTCCCTCGAATCGTACTCGAAAACCTCCTCGGTTGAAGTATCGGTATTATTTCTACTGGTGGTGGCGGCAGCAGCAGCAGCAGGACCATCTACAGCTTTCGGAAGGAGGGTGTCTCCGGGCTTATTCTCGAGATTATCCGCTCTGGCAACCTCGCTCAGCGAGTGACTAGAGTTGCTCGACTTTCCCTGTAATTTAGTCAAGTCCGCGCGATCGACCGACACGCTGTGAGCACGCTTGTGCTCCCCCCTCTTACCCGGATAATACTCCTTCTTCGGACAACCCGGGGATGTACTTTCAACGACGTTCCACGAATGTCGCTGAAAGGCTGGCCTAGAGGAAGAGAGCGCTCGCCGACGAACCACCGGGGAATCCGATTCTATGTACATGAAGACGCTCGCCGGTTTGCCTCTGTCGCTCGTCGTGTTGCTGCTGCTCCAACACTCGACTCCGCTGTGCTCGATACGACTGCTCCCGCTGCTCTCCCCCCCGGATTGCTCCCCACTTGCCAATTTTCCGGACCTGCTCCATTTTTATTTTCCAATTCGTTCGTTTATTTTTTCAAAAGCTTTCAATATACATCCATGCATATACTACTATTGCAACTTTTCACTTATTTATTCTCAATACTTTTCCATTCGAAAATCATTTCAAACTCTTGAAATATAATTCATATTTTTTATCTATCTTACGTAGTCCATTTGATCCGTACACTGCCAAGATGTTGACTTAAGTTTGAAAAACCGCTAAAAGTGACAAAAAATTGTGAAAAATGGCTATTTAAAAAAATGAAAATTTTTTTTTAGTAATTCTGCGGTAAACCCTCCCCTCCCCTCTGACACTATTTCCCTCTCCTTTACCCTCCCTGTATAACCGGAGGGAGATTTATCTGCAGAATTACGAAAATTTTCTTCATTTTTATAACTTGAATCTTTCATGATTTTTGCCGTTTTTCGCGGTTTTTCGCAATTTACTCAAGGGGTATACTGACCAAATGGACTTTGAATTTGGATTCAGCCCATCAAAATACATGGTTCAGTTGAAATAAAATTTTATTTCAATTTTATTTCATATTTATCAAATTTGGAGGGTGTACGGGCCTCGGATATGGATTGAGCGCGTCTTTAATACATATAGAGATAGTACATATATGTATGCGGATTTGGTCAAAGGTACAGACCACTTTTTTTTTCGTTTTAGTGCCAGTAAAATTACTGCTAATCACTGCTATCATTTATTTATAAATTTGAATTAAAAGTTATTAATTAGAGGTGTATAGTTAATAATAATAATAAGTATTGTATATTTACCAAAAGGACCTGCTGGCTTCTGCTCGTTGTTTTTCTTCCGATCTTGACAAAATCGCTTCTTCATCCGATTTACGACAACCGGTTGGCGATTTAAAGTCTATAAACATGGAGAATATATTTTTCTTCCCCTCGTCAATGTCTCCTGAATAGGTCGACTTTGATTTATCACCACTTGTTCCGGATATGTCAACGAAAAACTCGCACGATTCTTTCCTCGTTTCAATTGGAAGTTGATGCTGCTTATTCTTTCGAATAATTGGCTCCTTATTGTTGGTCTCGTCATTGGGAGGGAGGACCGCGATATCGTTGAGATTCACGAAAAATCCGAGACTGGCGTGTTTCGTGTCGTTCGTCTCCTTGCTGTTATTAATCTCTCTCGGATGAATATTATTCGCGACGGAATCGAAGGAGGATGAAAAACTTTTGGACATCGACCTGGTAGCAGGTTCATCTTTTAAGCCGATCGAATGAGTTTTAGCAGGAGCGCCGCCGCAGTCGCTCATGTCGACGACCCAGGCGGTTGTCATCGAGGAGGCCATTCTCGTCGTCGGTGCTTCAACCTGTGATGAGTCACGCCGTGAACAAGTATTTGTCTGGTCATCGATGAGGTACACCGAGCCTCCGGAGACGATTGGGCTCGACTCGGTTTTTCTTCTGACGACAACGCCAGAAGGACTGCTATCCGCCGGATAAACCTCGAACCTCCTCCTCCTCCTGCTGCTGCTGCTGCTGCTACTGGTGCTGCTGCTGGTGGTGCTCCTGTCGCCCCCCTCTGGTGTATGATCAGCGCTGCTCGCTCCGCCTGACACGATCGGTGTACTCTCGTCTCTCTTCTGCTTGTTGTTGTTGTTTACTCTGGTCCATTTAACGGTCGACGAGGAGGAGGAGCAGCGTCTCTCGTTGAGGGTTATCGGCAAACTGTTGCAACACTTTCTCGATGATCCGTCCTCCGACTCGGAACAACTGTCGGTCATTGTCAGATATTTGTTCTCTTGTTCCTTATTATTATTGCTTACTACTGCTCGCTCGTCGGATGATCTCGACGAGGCTCGGATTTCCTCCGGAGATTCCTCACGAGAAGCATCCACTTGGAGCTTCTCCTTCCTTCCAGCCATCTCCTTATTGTTTCGGCCAGTAATAGTAGAGCTCTCATCAACAACCAGCCAGTCGCTCGAGTACTCGAGTACATCGCTCCTGGGGCCTCGAGTTGCCTCCATCCTGAAATAACAATTTATCAAACTCACACTCTTATACTTTATTATTGATTTAATAAAATTTAAACATAAACGGCTATTATAAACGTACCAGGCTCGAGATGAGGGTAAGAGGCTCGCAGGCGGGCTCGCCCGGGAGATGCCCGTGTCTGGATCGTTCGGGAGAGAGAAGCAAGAATCTCCGTCAACTCGGTGGCCAGAGTATTGTGGAATTGAATTCTGAAAGATCAAGTCTCCCTGACGGCGTTCGTATTCTTGACGTAGCACCGACAATTTTTCATCGTTTGGATCGAGCTCGAAGGTATTTCGTCTCACGATGCAACACGGAGGAGGAGGTATCTGCTCGTCCTGCTCGGTCTTTCTTTCTCCGAGACTCAAACTTTTATCATCATCATCCTGAACAACATCAGCAGCAACTTTCGAATTGGATCGCTTCAAATTGTTATCCGAAGACGGAGACGGTTGATTGCTCTCCCCGCTGTCAGCTTCCTTTATCTCAACAACAAGGGCTTCCTTTTCGATAGTACTACCCTCGAGTACTTTATTCTCCCTTGTACCTTTATTTCCATCCTCCTCCAAATTAATTGGCAGTTTACTCGTTCCAGCCGGATATATCTCCTCGGCGTTCTCATCATTATCGTCGTCGTCGTCGTTCAGACTGGAAGCATCTATGAAATAATAACTGTTTATCGAGGAGCAGCCACCGCTCTTATTAAAACTCGGCTCGTTTGAAAATTCATGCTGGAGTTGCAGGACCGTCGTCGTGCTGCGAGAATCCTTCCTCGACGGGAGCTTCTCCTCTCTATTCGTATTTTCCCAATTATTGATGGTTATCGTCGGCGATCTGGGATCGATTACTTCAAACGATTCCGTCGGTACAAAAGTCTCGAGAGACTCAACATTGCTCACCGTACTCGTCGTCGTCGTCGTCGTCGTTTCAACGTTGCTTCTTTTTTTTATCGGTGATGAATCTCTGAGAAAAGAGGAACCGGCTCTCGTCGAGATCGAGACGTTATTTTTTTCATCCGTCCAAACGCATGAGCTGTACGACCGCTTTTTATATTCACTCAACTCGTCAATCTCCCCGTTTGGATCGACGCTGATAAAATCGTCGTCCATTGAGACACAGTCCGTCCCGGGATGCGACTCTTCGAGATCGGTCACAGAGTTCTCCGTATTCTCGAGGGGACTCAACGAGCCCGTTTCCAATCCGGAATCTGCCATCTCCGATTCTGAATTCACTCGCTCAACAGCATTATCTCTTCTTATGGCTTGTTCCTGGCCCTCGGTTGCCTCAATACTACAATACGACGAGACACTCTCGCATCTTCTTCCTCTGTTTCCTCCTCCTCCTCCTCCTCCTCCTCCTCCCTCTCTTCTTCTTCTTCTTCTTTTTTTTATTGCCAAACCGATCAACAGGCAAAATCACAAATTATGCATCAGAGAGGAATGCGCGCGTACAATTTTACATCAAAATTCGAATCATGCAGAGACGCACCTTTGTCTCGAATAATTTATGCTCGACTCCTCGTATTTCAGGCTCTCAGAGAATAGGCACACCAATAGACGTTCCTCTTCCTCGATATCCGAGTTGCTGTACAAGAGTCTGCAATTGCAATTCTCCTCTTTTATATCAAAAAATTATTAACACTCGAAATCATTCAATATTTATACATTATTTTTCCTTTTTTTTCAATCGTAAATAATTATTTAACATTCATTAAGTAAAGTATTGATAAACAAGAAAAAAAGAATGTATAATTTCTCTATTCCTGGACAAATTTGAAATACCTCAAAAATGGTTCTATGCGATGTGAAGTAAGGGCCGGCTCGATGTTACATTCGATTCTTTCTCCACAATACACAAAGCTCTTGGCAAGAATTTCGTATAATTTTGGAGATCTTGCCTCGATCACGCAGCTGTGCGTCTCGATCGCTTCGAGCCCATGAATTATTAACAAATCGGAATGCAAGTGTTCCGTAAATAATCTATTATAAAAATAAATAGGCAATGGGTGATTTAATTCATCAATCGATAATGAACAATTTCAAATATTTTTTCAGAATAATTGATTCAACGAAAGGAATGGAAATTTTTTTTTTTGTTTTTTTTTGTTCCTTCATGTATAACTATGCGGATGATTATTTTTACCTGAAAACATGAATCTCAAGGGTTGTTAAGCTTTGTTGTTGGATCCAGTCCTGTTGAGCTTTTTTTCTTTTTTTAAAACATTCGCTTTGAGGAACAAGCGTCTCTTTGCGAGAAAACCAATGACGACGATGTTGTCCCAAACTTGCACCTACTCTTCCGCTATTTGTACCTCCAGCCATGAGGCATTTCTACGCTCTCATGCTTGTCCCCCTTTAAATAAATAAATAAATTTAACCAAGTCCAATTTGACAAGACTCCCTGCGCTTATTTGTTCAAGAGCCAAAAATAAATTTCATTTTTCTCCATTGCATTCTATTATAACGATAACTTTGTTCTGCCTATAGATTAAATTCTGATTGGTGTTTCATATTCGGGGCAGTTATCAAATGAACCATTGAAAAATTATTTTTCCTCGACATGGCGTTATTATCAAAAATTGGTTGAACAAATTTAGCAGCTGCCACTTTAAATACAAAATAATTAGCAGCTATCTTTTCAAAAATGATCTCCCTAAAAAGAAAAAAAAAAATTCAATTATTCGAAAATAATAATTTTTGTATTCGTGCATAGAAAATAAAAATATGTATACGAATTAATACGATTGTTGAGAGAGAAAAAAAAAAGATTCGAGAAATAATCAAGTATCGGAGAATCGCGATTCCAGCTGTCAAGATTACATTTTCATTTTTGACCAATTATGTATTGTATCGAAACGTGACTACGTAATGCATCGATCATGCTAATTCATTACCTCTTATTATTATTATTATTATTTTATCTACATATCTAGATTTTGTTAAAATTAATATCGATCGTGGTTTCTTCAATGCCCGTTGTTGTTATTATTACCACCACCATCATCATCATCATCGCGCAATTTCCTCAGGTTTAGTCAATAGTTGAAGGAAAATAAAGTCGAGAAATAAATAAGTCGCGTTTTAAAATCGCGGAAATATAGCAATACATAAATATGTGTAGTACTGCACGAATAAACCGAAAATGTTTTTGTGTCGAGTATTAAAAAATATAACAGGCTATGATGAATTGTAGTACTGTGTATTATTATGATGAACATGAGTTTTAAAATAAAGAATAAGGTGTGAAATACAATCGGTCGCGTCTCATCGTTATTGAAATATCTCGTTGGGGGACGAATAAGAGTTGAAAATGTTGTATGTATGTTTGTTTGTTTGTTATTTGTTAAATAATTTATTGATCGAGGAAGCGTGCGTTACCTCGGCGCGTTCTCACAGAGCCGCTGAAGCAGCGCGAACCGGAGGATCGCCGAGGAATTGCCGAATATCCATGTATATCTATGTTATCACGGCGGTGCCTCGGAATAGTACAAATAATCGATGAACAAACATATCAGTTAAACATAATATCGCAGCATATAGTTATGAGCTCGCGTTCTCTCCATTATTTTCTATCTCTTTTCGGATAAATGCGAGATTATGATGATTATAATAATAATAATAATAAAGATGATGCACACTGGTTTTGTTTAGAATGGGCTTGTTCGCCCGCCGCATGAACTCGGGGCGGCCGTGATTGCGTATGACGAGGACGTGTGTCCCAACTTGGATAAGCAGCGAGTATAGTAACAAGCGATCTACTGTCATAAAACAATCAAGTACAACTACGTATATGTATGACGACGACACTCTCGATCTCCTCGGGCCGAGAGAAGACCGCGCGCGCGGCGGAGCGCGAGTTCCGGAGCTTAGACTCGCGGCGAGCCTCTCTCTCTCTCTCCCACCTTCTCTGCTCAGTCGTCTGCTGCTGCTGCCGCTGTGACAATAAGCACGAGACCCCGAACTCCGACCGCGAGGGAGGTGCCTCACGCTCCATGCGCGCGCCTCTCTCCCCTTATCTGTATTCTAGTACTAATATAGTATGCATTTTACACATATATACTCCATAGTAGTGTATTCTGCAGGTGCAACCACCATACGCGCCCGCCCGCCCGCCCGCCGCTTATTTCCAGCGAAAACCCGACATCCGCCACATATGTATATATGCACCACCGCCGTCAGACCCGGCGGGACTCTAGAACTTTTCGGACGGGAGCCGAACCGCGCGCCACTGCTAAATTCAAGTTATCAATTTTGTTCCTATACTACTATACCCTATATTTCCTACATACACACATACATATATGTATGTGAAAATAACGTTGTATGTGTACTACATATATTACGTTGAAAATGTCATTATGAATATTTTCTCTACTACTACTACTACTACTACTACTACTACTACTGCTATTATATTATTTATGAAAAACATAGAATGTAAAATGTGCAACAATAACAATACACTACATACATATATGTTTGTCCCGCGCGCGGTGGTGTTGCGCTCTCTGATGGCCCCGCATTCGCCGTTTGTTTGCTCTGACGTGCGTTGTGTGTGCGTATTTTCTCTCTCTTTACAATTGTCCCGCTTATTCACGCGCGACACGCGCGGCGCGTGAATTCTCCTCGCATGCGAGCGCTATAGTGCGCGACGAGAGTAGAGTACGCGCCATCAGAGGAGACCGCCCCGACGAGCGAGCAGGCCTTCTTTTCTCCCCGGCCCGCGGCCCGCCTTCCTCTCTTTCTTCTTCATTCCTATTTTTTAATACTAAACTGCTTACATACCACAACAACACGTATGTATATAGTACTCTATATTTTTATAATACATATATACTTGTTGTATGTAGAAAATGCTGGGAAAGAATAAGCATGATGAGCGCGGGCGGTGCGTATGTATGTAGTTGATGGTCAACGAATTAGTACATACAAGAAGAAGTTTAGTAGTATCGCGAAGCAGCGGGAGGAGGGAGAGAGGGGCCAGAAAGAATAAGAGAGCAGCCTCCAAGTGCTCATGTGCATAATAATCATTTTTATCGCCAATAGTACCAATAATTCGGGGGACGACACGGTGTGTTAGCGCGGTTATTGGTCAGCACCGCGGCGCGCGTCAGGCATCAGAGAGAGCATCATCAGGGCTTGATTTATCGTTAATATAGTGTTGATGACCGCCGTGTTTTCAGCAGCGAAAGGAATGTCGATCCACGCACGCTAATATAGTATGTACTAATAAAACGCGCAGCGTCGAGTGCGCTAAATTGCAATCGCGAGCGAGAATGGGGAGATCCGATGCTGTCGCGCTCTCGAAATAGCAGCCTTGTCGGTGGATGGATATTATAACGATTATTTCGTGAAAAAAAAACAAACAAACGAAAAGGAAAAAGTGCTCGTTGGAGGTTAAAAAGAAAAGAAGAAAAAGCGATAATTGTTGAGGGGGGATTATGATCGTAGTATTCATGCGTCTGCATGAGAGTGCGGTCGCGACTGCAACACGTGCCGTGTCCCCACACGACGACGAGTAAGAATAAAGAAGGAGCACACCTCGGGATCTCGCATTGAAGCAACGATGATGATGATGATGATGATAACTATTCCGCCGGCGAGTACCGTCGTACAGCCCCCCAACTTATAACAGAGAGTCTCGAGGCTTTCGTCATCGTCGCCGATCAGCCGGAACTGATCGCGGAGCGTCAATAAAATATTTGAAGCGGTAGAGACGAGAACGTCGAAGAAACGAGAAGAGAGCTGACCGGCTGCATTTGCCACAATATCGAAGCAATAACTCGACAATTTATGCTTAACGCAATAAAATAATAATTTATAAAACAGTTTGTCGTGTAAACATAATAATCGTAAGGGTCTCTTATCATGTAATCGTTGTGCCGTGAAATCTCAACATTGTTGGATTGATAAAATCAAGTCCAAATAACAGGAGCACAAGTCATAAATCAACATATATTGTGGCCAAATTGCTGAATCGATCCTTTGATATTTGAAATTGAGATGGATGCGCGATGCAGGAGCAACGCGGCTCGTGTACATTGCCGTTTTAGAGATTTCAGCAGAAATTAATTGTCTATGAAATCGGAGCTGCCAAAGCATTCTCAGTCTTTCTATATTTTTCATATGACAGGCATTACAATTTGGAGCAGCCATAATACAAACGATAATTGTATTGTGCTCTTAAAGAGAATAACGGATGAATAATCGTCTGTTTGTGTAGCAAAGAAGGATCAACGATCATGGACGAGTGCATGCTGAACGATCTGCTAGAATGTTCAGTCTGTCTGGAGCGACTGGATACGTCGAGCAAGGTTCTGCCGTGCCAGCATACATTTTGCAAGAAATGTCTGGAAGAGATAGTCAGTACGCACAGAGAACTGCGATGTCCCGAGTGTCGAGTTCTGGTAGATGCCAAGATCGACGACCTGCCGCCGAATGTACTCCTCATGAGAATTTTGGAAGGGATGCGAAATGCAAACCCCAAGGGTGCCAAAACTCCAGTCCGATCGGATCCAGGGCCTCAAAGACTGTTCGGAGGACACCAGGTTGCTCCTACTCCTGTCCTCGCTACCAATCTCTCTCCTGTTGTACTAGCCAACGATTCCGCCAGACATCAGGCCAATGCTTCTGCCAAACAGGTCCATCTTCACAACCAGCCGTACGGTCGTGCCATTTATGATTATATTTCCAAAGTTCCAGGGTAAGGCTACCATTTTTTATGTCTATCTTTTGTCAAAAGTCTTGCGGTATTGAATTTAATTTCTTGAAATCAACCAGAAATAATTGACACGTTAAAAAGTATGCAATATTTTCAAATGGAAACATTTCTTGAAAGGTATGCATCACCTGAATTTCGTTAAGAGGCCTCTTTTCAATGGAAATATCATAATATTAATAATAATCATGATGATGATGATGAAGAGACCAATAGCAGTTCTTTACTTACGTCTCGGTGTAATTATTATAGCAGTGAAAATAATGATAGCGACATGGTACAGAATTTTTTTTTTTTTCATTGACAATGAGATTTTTACACCATCTAAAATCTTTGTAATTATGCAAAGGTATATTTTTGATTAAAAAATTTCAATAATTATTTGTTCATTGTACTTTGTTTGATTTTTTAGGGATTTGAGCTTCAAAAAGGGAGACATTGTCATACTGCGTAAAAAAATAGACAACAATTGGTATTTTGGAGATTGCGGCACGAATCATGGAGTCTTTCCATTGTCCTATGTCCAGGTACGCAAGAAACAGATATATTGATCTATAAACCTTAATAAATGTGATATATATGCAATATGAAAACTGAATCTAATACAAACATTTAATTAAGATAATAAAAGCTCGAATTTGTTTTTAATATTTTCTCCAAAAGGTGATGACTCCTCTGCCTCCTCACGTTCCTCAATGCAAGGCACTGTACGACTTTAGGATGACAAATGACGAAGAGGACGGTTGTTTGACGTTTAATAAGGTGACGTAAATCAAGTCAGCAATATTTCTGTATTGTTAAATGGTAAATATGTGTTGACAAAGTAATATTTTATATTGAATAATTTGATGGACAGGGCGAGGTGATAAGCGTAATAAGAAGAGTGGACGAGAATTGGGCAGAAGGAAAATTATTGGATAGAATAGGAATTTTTCCTCTGGCTTTCGTCGAGCTGAACAGTGTTGCGAGAGCTCTCATGAAACTATCTACAAAGTTAGTATGGATGATTATTAGAAAGAAAAAAAAGTCGCTAATGTTTCAAAAAAGAAGAAATTGATATATGTATCTAATAGTTATTGAAAAAAAAAAAAAAAAGTATTGTTTTTATGTGGAATGTTTAGCGTACAGCCTGGACCTTCGCGAGTAGCACCTCCAACCCCAACGAATGAGGAAACAACTCCGTTAATACCTACGGATCATTCGCGCAATGTTCAAGCTAGCAGCCAACCTCGAGCACAAATGCCACCGGTTTGTTGAACATATTTCAATATTTCTACGTATTTATACATATATGTGTATATTTAAATATAATATATAGAGTTTTGATATTAATTTGAGCGATGAATAATATTTTTAAGGCGGCTGCACTACCAGTTTCGGATACAGGCTCGAGTATTTCTCCAGGCGGAAGTTCAACAACGACGACGACGACGACAACGACGACGATGACGACGACGACGACGACGACGACGACCCCCTCGAATATTTCAAACAGTTCGAGCACCTCGAGCAATTCGAGCACTTCGAGCAGTTCAAGCACAGCCCCAAGCAGTTCGAGCACAGCTCCGAGCAGCCCGAGCAGCCCGGCGACTTCTCCCCCGGCTGTTGGTACTCGACACAGCGCAAAGAGACACAGTTTTACCGCAATAAATACGGGGGTCCATCAAGCCCATTCTCATCACAGACACAGTGCCGAAATTCCAAGTCCTGCTCTCGATTCGAGTCTTCTCAACAATACTTCGACGAGCACTATAACCACCCTCCCTACCGATAATACTTTATCTCAATCCCAAGTGGTACGAAACCACTGAATTGTCTTGAATTTATCCAATTTATCAATTTTATCCAAACGTGCCTATTAAGTCGTTTAATTATCGATTTATAGCTGAGCGGAGATCACAGTCTGAGACATCGACGAAGCGGAAGCAGCGACATGGTACTTGGCCAAGCATCTTCCAATCTGGCGTCAAACTCAAACTCGAGCAGTAATAATTTGCCGGCGGCATACATAGCTCTGTATCCCTACAAGCCTCAGAAGGGGGACGAGCTTGAATTGAGAAAAGGAGGGATTTACATGGTTACGGAACGATGTCAGGATGGCTGGTTCAAAGGTACTTCAAATAGAACTCAAAAATGCGGCGTATTTCCTGGGAATTATGTCGCTCCGGCAAAGTGTCAGCGTGGAATTTGCCGCATCACGACGACGACGACGACGACGGCGACAACAACAACAACGACGACGGGGAGCGCGGTCGTCGTCGTCGGAATCTCGACAGCAACGACAACTCCAAGTACGACGAGCATATCATCTCATCAAAGTGGAGCTCTGTCGACGAGTAGCGAGCAACAGCAGCGATTTACGGTAACTTATGGAAAAAATAAGGGGGTCGCGCCTCAAGGTTACAACATCGGGAGGTCCCTCCCGCCGCCAGAACTGCCGCCTCGGGCGATCAGCCCCTCGCACGGTGTTTCCTCATCCTGGCATGGACAAGCCCAAGGCCAGAGTCCACCGAGGCTTACCGAACACGTTGTCGTGGTAAATCCTCTGGGACGCAGTCACAGTGCTGTCATGACCAGCCCTCCCATCGGTACATACCTCTTTTTATCTTTCTAATTTCATTCAATTTCATGCCTTCTTCAGCATAAATATCGAACGCCCCCCCCCTCTAAATACAATATCCTTATTTTTATTATTTTCAGCTTCTCCCGGTAAAACGATGCTCGCTGCACCGGCTACACCAACAAATTGTCCAGCTGCATCTTCCGATATGAACAAAAGTCCAAACAACACTCTCCGGGCCGCGAGTTCGTCCGCTGGATCCGTCCTGACTTCCTCCAGTCTCAAAACTTCCGATAAAGTTCGTCTACCCTATTTATCAAATGTAGTATTTTACAAAATTTTCCTTTTTTAGAGCTCCTCCTACTATTCGAAGGTCAATTGACCATCTTTAAGAAACAATGTTTGTTTATGTTGAAGCATTGCTTGAAATTGCACAGATCGTTTTTAGCATCTCATGTTTCATTGTAATATGCAAAATTTAACGAGGCAATTGAGATATGAATTTTTTCAATTGCTCCCTCCAACATGATTTCATCATATCTCATCATTTGTAGATGGTTGACCCGGGATAATTTTTACGTACGTTTTGTCATTTAAAAAGATTCGAGTTAATTTTCAAGACTCTACATACATGTATCTGTCTCGAATCGATTTTGCGATTGTACTTTTAAAATTAATTACTGTGTAATCTCATAATGTTCGTAGCAGGACAATCGTCTTAATTTACTTGATATTATTGATTAAATTACAGCCCAAGGAAAAAAAGGATAAAGGTGTTTCTCTGATGCGTCGGTTAACAAACATAAACAAAAAATCTAAATCTCCGCCACCAATTCCATATTCCATGGATAATCCGGTTTTTGATGACGGAAACTTTGTCGCGTCCTTGGATCCTGTTCACGTTCGGTAAGTTTAATGCTTATGAAGAAAAAGAAGAAGAAGAAGAAAAGCACTTTTTCATGTTTATTCATGCAATTCCATACGTTATTTTTCATAAATTTATTATTTGTTTCGTTAAATAATGAATTTTCCATTTCATGTAATTATCGTCTTTTGTGCTTCATTTTTTTCGAATATTTCGCCAGTTTGCACAGTCCGCACGAGTCTCAGCTAAAATGTGAATGTTCATATGAAAAAAAGCTCGAGTGTCGCACGCAATGCTTGCTTCTCCCCCATTAATCACAATTTTTATCTGACTGCTCTTTTGATTTAATTATTATTTCCCATCGTCACAGAAGTTTGTAGAATTTGATCAAGAAATACGCAATTGTATCGTAGAAAAAAAGAAAGGAAGAAGTCGGTAAAAAACGTCCATCATCGAAGAAACAAAAATTTCATTACAAGTAGTATTCATTCTGGAATGGAAACTCTCATCTTAAACATCAAGATATTTTCGGTTTATCGGAATATAATTGTTCTTTGATTTAAATTTAAAGAAAGAAAAAAAAACAAAGAAATAAAGCGAGCTTGAAAAAATGCTAATGCCCGATATTAACGGGGATCCGTTAAGATCGGGGTCTTGTCCGAGCCAATTGCTGCAGGTCGGACCAAACCAGGAATTGTCCGCACCAACAAACCATCGCTTGTATCCGACCACCGTTCAAGCTCACGTAACGACGTCTCAGAGAATTAAGCACAAGGAACGTCCATCGCTTCCAGTTTCCTTTCTCCAGAGGTAATAATTAGAAAAACAAAACAAAAAACAAAAAAATAAGGAAAAATAATATCCTCATAAGCGACAGGACTTTTTCTTTATCGCTCTCTCATCGATTATCCAATTGTTTTGTTACGGAGAAATTTCGTATCCATTTCCTCTTTTTTTTTTCTCTCAAACATCGCACTGTATTTTTAATTTGCAGCAGCATTTAGCGGCTTGCCAGTATCGATCATTTTTTCCTCATTCTTTATTCAATTGTTTGCAACGATATTTGTCGTAGAGCACGTTTTTAAGTAATTTTATGCGCAAATAATTCATACATGGTGATACTATATCTCGATGAACGTTTTTTATAATTTGAGTATGTATTAATTTAAGAAATATATTAAAAAATAAGGATGACATCGATTTATTATTTAGTTGTACTGAAAATGAATGTACGCTGAGCATGGAATTTTGGAGATTTAATGATTTTTTGTTCGCACAAGTGTATAATTTTTCACTCTCAAATGACAAAGTATTATTTCCTCTGCCTCTCTTGGTCCGCTACAAGGCCCAGACTTAAGCATATTTACCTCCCTCGTTTTCAGTGAGTATTTCAAACAAACAAACAAAAATAAGAAAGAAAATTGGTCAATTTTACTGTTGATAAATAATAAATAAAGAATAATAAAATATTCGGAGCGAAAAAATAGGAGGAAAGAATGAAATCGTTGTTATTGTTGTTGTTGGTGTTGTTGTTGTTATTGTTGTTGTTGTTGTTGTTGTTGTTGTTGTTGGTGTTGCTGCTGCTGCTGATGTATTTGGTTTGGAATGGAAAGTAAAGCCTGTAATTTGTGTATAATAATAGATCTGGAGAAGCTGGGGGAGGAATAGTCGCAGCAAGTGTTGGCAGTCAGCATCGGAAGAGCAATTCTCTCGACGCTGGAATGGGAAAAGAAACGAAACAGCAAACTTCGTCGCGAGAACGGTACACAATAAGCATCAGTTATTTAGAGCAACCATATATATATATATATATATAGATTTGTCAAATAATAATTTATTAATATCGACGATAAATAAATGTAAAAATGTGTTTGCAGCGAACGAGTTTATAGATTTCGTTGTATCGTGCCGTACCCTCCGAACAGCGAATTCGAGCTGGAGCTTCGAGTCGGTGATATTATCTACGTGCACAAGAAACGCGACGACGGCTGGTACAAGGGAACTCAGCAACGGACCGGCCGTACTGGACTCTTCCCCGCGAGTTTCGTTGAGGCCTTCTGAGACACGACTCACGCTCGTCTCCTTCTCGAGACTTGCATATGAATCGACAAACTATTTTTTAAACACCTTTCAAATGTTTCGACATACTCATCACGGTGGTATATACACATTGCCGAGAAAGTATAATAAGCCCTGCTCAGTTGCATAACTAATCATCGATCGTTCACGCCTCTTCCCCATCCCCATCCCCCCCCCTTATTCTATTTACTTGAAAATACTGCCATTTTTTTAAATTTTTATTTATTTATTATTCTCCAAAAGTATGCATTTAATAATGATCAATCGCAAGTCGCGCGTAGCTATAAATTTATGTGCAATTTTAACCACTGCCTTTTTTTAATGTGTTGTGGGACACAGTGGTAAAAACTGACGTGTTTATTGACGAGATTTCGTGCGAGAATTTTTGAGAAACAAATACCTTGGACAAAAAGACTCTTTAATTAAATAATGAATAATACAAATCTATCGGCGAAATATTAATAAGATTAATCAACACGATCGAGACGTGAAACAAGCCATTCTTGAGTATGTCGATTGACTCGAGTCTGGCAAAAAACCGTACACAGTGTTACGACTACTCGCGTTTTATTCAATGCTTTCGTGTACATACGAAAAAATGCTTGTATTGCGAATAACTCAAATTAATTGTAAATATGTGTTTAATTAATTATTGTGATTGTTTATCTGTTTTTGTATCATAACGCAGAATCTTGCAAAATCGTCCTTTGGCAAGCGTACCGAAATATTTTTACACAAATTTTTTAATTATTTTACGGAGGCAGCGAGAGAGAGAGAGAGAGATTGATTGCGTGTGTGTATTTATTTGTTATATCGTAAACTCTTGTTATTAGGAAAATGTAGTTAAAAATATTGCAATTGCAAAGATGATGTGCAAAAAAATGTCGAACGAGAATATCAATATGATCAATGTCAGTTATAAATTTATTCTAAAATGTTTACTACCATGGTAAAAATCAGAAAAATGGAAGGTTTTTATTATAAATATATACGCAAAAATTGCCATACGCATGATAAAAATACTCTTTTAATTATTTTAGAAGAGCGTTTGATCATTGAGACAGGACGCACATGGGGTTACGTGAAAAGATTTTACTTGGTAAGCGATAATCGAAAATGAATAAATAAATAGTATTGCTTTTTTGAGATTTTTTTTAGCGCTAACATGTTAAAAAGTGTAACGAGCGTTTATTTTCCCCGTAAAATGAAAAAAAAAAATAATCAATTTTTGATAAGACGTGCGTGCGTGTTTGTGTGTGTGTGTGTGAGAGAGAGAGAGAAAAGACGGGTAAGAAGCTCTTAGCTCAAATCTTGATGAGAGTTGTTTCGGTTAGATGGGATAAAGAACTCGTATCGAAGAGTGTAAAGTTAAATATTTGCATGAAATCTCGTTCTTGAACAGATAAGAATAACAAAGTTTTTGTTTTCGAATAAGTGGAACAAAATTGAAGGTATTGGTCGTTTGGTTTGGGAGGAAAAACGCTCAAAGTGTTTCTATAAGAGCTGAATAATATATGTACTATAATTCTGATTGATTTACAAAGAGGCAGCTTGAATCGAATTTTATTCCCATTCGATTCGACGCTTGGCCGCCGATGCTGACAAGACATTTGTTCAGAGTTCACTCGGTCAAGTTAAAAGTATGCAGTCAATTATGATTTTATACTGTGCGAGTGAGTTATATCTATGACTGCGTATATGCTTCATTAAAGTATGTTCTCCTATGACGATGATAAATAATAATAATTGAGAGTGGAAAGGTGACATTTATTGTAGGATTACTTAAACAGAGTTGTTTGAGGCTCGCGGCGGCGGGTAAAGCAATCTCGCAAAGTCATACAGTTGCGAATCAGTATTAGAATAAGTGTATCACAATAATGTGCTGCTGCATCGCTCATTCAATCAATGCCTTTCTCCTCAAGTACTTGCGGAAACTCAACTTTTTACTTTTCTCGCCTCTCTCTCTCTCTCTCTCTCTCTCTCGTGCTAAATAATAGTCACTCCTACATTTTTGTCAACCGTCATCGCGTAAATGGCCGGATGAAAAAAAACTTGAACCAATAAGTGTGCGTTTGTGCGTCTTTTTATACCATGCACCCGCAGTATTATTTTGTAACATAGAGAGTTTTTATAATTTTCATCGGTGCTTGAATTCTTTCGAAACAAAAAAAAAAACAATAAAAGAAAAAGACGAGGGAAGTTTTAAATGCTGGCGCCAACACAAATTGAAACAATTTCTCTGGGGTTCAAGAGACCTCGACGCGGCCCCGCGCTCGGAGAAAATCTTAACAACTTGCAAGATTTTCATTTAACGATCAACACATCGAGTGACAAAAATACATTTTTTTTCTTTCATTTCAATATAATAATATGCTTCGCAGCGCACAGTTTCAAGGACGTCAAATCTGAAATTTTACTCTTCCTTTTTTATAACATAGGAATGTAGGAGAAGTGTCATTATCGGAAAAAAAAGAAACAAACAGGAACAGTAATAATAAGTTTGATAAGGAATAATAAACTCTAGCCAAAAAAAATGCAACAAGACATGTCGTATGTCTATACCGTTAAAAGTAATATACATATAATATAATGTTGCTCCGAATGGTGTAAAGAAAAAAAAAGAAAAAAGAAAAAAAAGATGTAAGCGAAAGAGAAGCGCGGACGATAAATGAGGAGAAAAGAGGAGTAAGAGGAGTCTCCGTGTATAATAATCGGATGGAAGCACAAGAAGGAAAAAGAATATATAGCGACACTTGATAATGTAGATGAGGAGGAGGAGGAGGAGGAGGCGGGGGTGTCGAAAAGTTAGCAGAGAGACTGCGAATGTATTAGGGTGGAGGAAGTGATTCGTTATTGTGCGTGCGCCGTCGAGACGCGAAAAGAAAGAGTGTTGTCGAGATCAAATGAATAAGCTATAGATTGCAAATATAAACACACAAAAAAATAATCTTGATGTCGTGAGCAGCAGCAGCAGCAGACTCGCATTCACATACATACACGTATATATAGTGTATATCTATCTAAATGGTATTAAAATAATGTGCAAATAATAACGGATGTAATAAAGAGAAACGAACTCATCGTATATATACTATGAAACGAATAAAATTGTAAATTCACATTTCATTTCTTCCCCTATATCTTACACGTGTGTGCGTGCTGTGTATTTGTAGCTTAAGGAGGTACTTGCATAAAGCGGTTTTAAAGATAATTGTTTAAAATTTTGCATAAACGTTTCTTAGCATCGTGTGCAAGCGTGGGTTAAATTTGAACAAGTTTCACCGTGTCAATATCGAGATATCAATTATTGAAAATGGCAATTTTTCGGAGCTTCCCATAACAGAGCTCATGTTAAATTTGTTATTTTCAACATTGAATACAATCTCGATAACTAAACAATCTCATATTTTTCCAGTCTTTTAATAAAATAGTGAAGAACGTTCGCGTGGTTTTTCGCAGAAGACAATATATCTTATATAAATAAAAACCCGGTACTTTGCCTTTAGTTATAACACGGGGAAAAAAAACTTGATATGGCCCTTAGCGCAAGTATGTACCTCTCGATCGTTAGTATAAATGTATATAGGCAGACGCACACAGCTTAATTCTTTAATGTTTTATTGGATGCGAAAGGAGAGGAGGAGGAGGAGGAGGAGGAGGTGCTCCGCCGGCATCGTGCGAATCTTTTATTATTGATGGCTCATAGTCGCGCGGCGCATTCGTCTCTTACGTATACGTAGTGTATCTTCCCCGCCGCGGTAAAGGCTAACAATCGTAATTATATATACTTTCAACATATAATATTCATCTCTTTTTTCAATAAGTATACTATGAGTATATTGACGCCACCCCCCCCCCCTCCTCCGCTTCAACATTATTTTATCATTGAAGCATTGGCGAAATTTTGAGGAAGCTTTATCGCGAGATATTAATTTATTGAAATTTCGTCATATACGTATCACCTATATGTATGTATAGCGATATGACGCATCATTGATAATCTCAGTGTATGTCAAATTTTGGCGAAAAACATTGAAAAATAATATAGTTACGTGAGAAACGATCGAACCTCATCATCAAGAAACGATGAAGCAGCTCGAATACTTATATATAATTTTTATCAATTTCTTAACACTTGTTATTATTATTCGAGTAAACATAAAATGCGGGATATCTAGGCTCGGCTCGCATCAATGAATTAAAATACGGGAGATATATATAGATATAATAATTTAGAGAGGATATTATTTATTGTAATACGCAATATAGGAAAGAAAACTTGAAAATTTTAGGCTCAGTTGCCATCAGGCAATTAAGGGCTTTCGATATACACACTACGAAATATAATAAAAATTCGTTCAAATTTCGAGAGGATATTCTTTCATATGAAATGGGTAAACACGCATTTTTTTTCCAATTTTCGTTTACGTATTTTCATTCCGAATAATTAAACCATGAAATATATCATCATTTTTTAGATACATTATATAGCTATATATACTTTCCGTGTATAAGAATGTAACTTTAACACTTGATTACTCAAAAACAATGTAGACGATTTGTTTTTTATCAATTTATATTGTACATTTGTTTAGTGGCAAAGAACGTTTTTTCAAATTTTCATCGTATTCGTAATAAATTTCGATTATCTAGCAATCATTTAAAAATGTTGGTAAAACTTGATTTATTTTCGCCAACGGTACCGAAACCCCTTAAATTATCGTGTTAACGAGCTAATAAAAATATATGTTTATTTTATAACAATGCTCTCGTGGAAATTATTTCGAGTATTACTCTGCAACATTAAAGTATGAATAAATCTTAATAATAAGCTTTGCAACGACATACATATATGTGATTAATTGAGTATAAGTATTGCCATGGAATTTGTTCCATAATAAATTTCATTTGAAAACGATTCTGCGTGAGGGTCTCCGAACTAACAATTTATTTGGCAATCGTGCGTGTGCGATCGATCAAACATTGAGATTAGAATGCCAGGTGGTATACCTTTTCCATTTTTTCAAAAATCTTCAAGGCATCATAACTTTTTTAATAAATTTTTCATCCTTTTTTTTAATAGAGATTTTAAAAAAGTCACTTTTTTAAAATCTACTGCACTAGAGAGTATATGCAATGTAATAAAAAAAATAATTAAAAAACGTGTAAATACGTAAATATGTACATATTAATGATTGAAAGTCGTGTCATATTTTACAATCTCTCATCATAAGAGCCTATGTTAAAATAATAAGTGACAATTTTTTGAAATAAATATTTCGATAACCACATGGTGAAGCCTCTTCAAATTTAGCACACATGTTAATATGACGTCAAAGAAGAACAGTAGAAATTTTGAAAAAATTCAGTCTCAAAAAAATTCAAGTGATGATTCAACATATTTACTTAACACACGTACAGCCAAACTGCTGAATAGACTCTGTCACGCGACTCCGGTATTAGTACAATGGCATCGTTTCTCACGTGAAAATTATTATTTTTCAACTATTTTCGTTAAAATTTGGCACACATTGAGATTAATGTGTGATACCTAACTTGCATGTGTCGAAATTTCAATAACTTCCACCGTCTGTGCAAATATAGAGATATTTATCTTTGAAAATCGCATTTTTGTTGCGTGACTTATTATTATTATTATTCTCATCATAAGACGTACCCCGTGTGTTATGCCTCATAACACGTGTAAGACGAATACGCGATACTATATAAGATATACACGATAATACCACCTCCTTAATGCTGATTACTTATTATTATTATAGAGATGAGATTAGCCAAAACGTTAATGCGCTCGATTTCGATTAATCGATCAGAGAGGCCTCATCATCATATATGTCTTATTATCTTTTAATAATATACACGATGAGTATATTATATCTTTCGATCGGAAATAAGTTATAAAATAAATATTATTTTTTAGCTTTTATCGATATTGTATAGGATATAAAAGAAATAAAAAGATGCGCAACGCAAAATATATGCGGCACACTTATTTTTATTACACACACAGAGCCTAAACACGAGTGAGTGGACGCGCGAGCTCGTATACCTTTTAATATTTCCGGGGGATACTTATACATTGATGCGTATTTAATACACACTACACTATATATACACATATACAATTTGGTCCCGCGCGAATAATTTCCGAGCGCCGATATAATTATACATGCAATAGACACTTATTATTATTATTATTATTATTATTATGTCGTCGTTATACAACTAATTATTTTGTTGTTCCACACATATATAATAAACACACGCATCAGCAATAGCATACACATTATACATACGGTTTAGAATCGACGGGAACACTTTTTTCTTATTATATATTATTATATATTCTTCTCTATTATTGCTCTACTATAAAATATACTTATATATTTTATATAATAATATGAAGAGAGTACATATATCGCGCTATATATCATCATCATCATCATCATCATAGCACTATATACTTTGTATGAATACATTAGACTATATAATATGTGTGTATATGCATTGAGCATTAGAAATTGTATAATTTTTGCTCGGCCTTATTGGCACATACATATTCGTGTGCATGGGCATAGTATATATGCGCGCGTATGGTGTAGTACATACATGCATCATACGTATGTAGTTGTATAAAGTTTGCGTGAGGGGATGGGATTCTCTATTGCGCATGTACGAATGAGCGCCGCGAGTGAACTGGCCGAGTCCACAAGTCCAACTTATTGTGTATAGAGAAGAGAAGTAAAGAAGCGAGTAGCAGTCGGCCAAGTAGTATCATCACGCACATAACACGACGGCGAATCGTAGCTGTCGTAGAATTATATTTTATCTCGCGCGGAGCCGTGCGGCGGGTTTTCTCTCGGTCTCGGCTGTCGGTTCGTCGCTCGTCGTCGTCTCGAGAGACGGCCCAATAATAACTAAAAAAGAAGCCACTCACTGCGTCCTCGCGGCGGTGAGTTTTTCGCTTAACCTCTGTTTATTTACTCCCGCCTCTATATGTACATATGTCTATTATAGCTATTACATATTTAGCTACTTATTCATCATCACCGCAAATGACGATTTTAAAACCTCTCTACTACATGTCATTTATTATTGTGCGTGATTCTTTTTATTTCCTACTGCGAAACAGTGTGTGCGCAAGAGACATATATTTCACCTCCTCATCGGAATGCCTATATCTATAAACATACATACACAATTTATATATTGCAATGGATGTATTATTTGCACAATAGAATAAGATATTATCGCGACTCTGCAATGAAATACATAAGCATCTCATCCTTGGTGGTGGTGGTGGTGGTAGCAGACACCGCAGAGCGGTGCATCAATAACCCAATAATTCATACATATATGTAAAAACCGTCTCGTGTCTTATTCGGTCCGATCGAATAATATATAGCGATAAAAAAATAAACATATGTTACATTATTATTGTGCGACTGCGAACGAAGGAGAGAAAGTGTCATTTTTTTCAAGCGCCGCCGCGCCGCGTTTCACAATAATACAATAAATAAACGCGTATATATATATACTTAATAGCTGATGGGGAATAAGGCACACGCGTGCTGATGTTGCCTTTCTCTATACATATACGCCCCTCCCCCCCCACCCGCTCAAGGACGATTTACAAAGCGTCTGCCGAGCATGTCTAATTACAATTTAATGATTATTCCATGTGTCGCTCTTTCTAAGAGTGTGTGTGTGTCTCATCGCTTTTCACAGTATGTATACACCGCACCATTTGCACATAATGGCCGCGTACAGCGTGTGTGTGTCGTCGTCGATGCTGAGCGCTAAAGGCACATTTTATTATTTCCATGTACGAATCATTAATCGCGGCTTTAAAATCGTGTGCTCTTTCTTTATACCAATAACTTATTATTTTTTGTGTCTTTTGTGTAATAGTAAAATACATATGTGTGTAACCGCAGTAGCAATATAGTATATGCGGATGGATCGCGTGTGTTTTTCCATCGGAGATCGGAGTATGTATGTATGTATCATCGTCGTCGCTGTGCGCATGCAATTGAAATGAGTATTTCCATTATTATTTTGGCAGAATAACCCGCCCCATGTGTCGTCGAAATAAGCACTACATTATAAAAACTCCTAATATATATAATATAATACGCATATATACAAATAATATTAAAAATAGTATTAGGATGCTGGGTTAAAAAAAAAAAAACATGGCACCAAAAAATTATAAAAATAAGTGGTTCATTTTTTTATAAAACGCACGATAATTATACATAGATGTGTTTATTTACTTATTTATGCTATTTTAAAGTCTTACGTTGCGGGCAACGTTGCCAAATATTTAAAGAGACGATCGAGATTTGCGATTTATAGCTAAAATTTCTACTAATTCTATTTTATTTTATTATAAAGCTCGGTAAAAGGCCCATACTTTTTTTTTTTTTAATGATGAACAAAATTAGAGGTTCTTTTTATTTATATCTGCATCAGTCTTTAACAATACAAAAACCCAAATAATTACCGCATCTTGGGCCATGTTTGCGTGTTAAATAGTATATTACGCACCTAGGGCGGTAACCGAGGCGAAGCCGAGGTCGACAAACATGTGATCTGAGGCTTTCTTACTTACTGCCCGTGGTGCGTATACGATTTTTCTCCTCTCCGGAGCCGAAAAGCACATTTTCAATTCAATTTTTCTCGAAAATGACATCGGCGACCCCCCTCGGTTTTTTTCCAATAAATTATAAACTATACTCAATTTACTGATATACCCAATATGAAAATATTCTGCAGACTTTCGTTTGGCTGGAGAACTGGTTTTGGTAAAGATAGGTTTTTTATGCGGATTTTGTAGCCGGGAACGTTTCTAATCGTTGTATCCCAAAATGATATATTTTTCCTTTCATCAAAATTTTTGATAGATATCCGTGAAAGCCATATTTTCGTAGGAAATATTAGAGCGCTCTACAAACAAGTGCTCTTGTGAATTTTTCGTTAATCTCATCACCAATTCAAAAATATTTGAGCTCAAAGTTTGATAACATTTTGAAATTTATTTTATCATCATTTTGTAACTCACTAAATAATAAAAATAATAAAATGGACAATAAATTTATCTTGTATAGGAAATTTTTTCGTAAGAGACACTGATTATAAAAATCGAAAATAGTGATACGGAGCTAGGTTGTTCTCGCATCAATTAAAAGAGCTAATATACTTGGTGAGAGTTCTCTTGAGGTGCCCAGAAATAACATGTTTCAATGGCGGAAGAGAATTTAAAAAAGTCACTTACATACTTTAGTCATATACATACTTTAGATACGAATATCTTGTAAACGCTTCATCTAATCGACTTAACACACAAGAGACCATTTTTCAAGATCACTCAATTTCCTACAACAAATATTATATGTATTGCCCATTTTATTCTGCTTACTACTTAGTGATTTGTGATTAAAATATAATGATTTGTTTCGATTTTTCCACTTTGATCTCAAATATCTTTGAAATGGTGAGCCTAACGAAAAATTCCCAAGAGACATTTTTTGTAGAGCGTTCAATTTCCTATACAAAAATATGTTAGGACTTGATTGTCTGATGTATCATTAGGTAGTTATAGACAGCTATTTTTTTCCAATTTATATAAATAAGTTTTGTACGTCTAAAAAATTGATGAAAAAGTTGGAAAAATTTTTTTTTTCAAAAAGTCATAACTTTAAAATGGCTGCATAATAAGGGCTACAATTTTCAGGATATATATATTTTTTAACATACAGAATGTATTGTCAAAGTTTAAAAAAATCGAAGGGGGTCGACCCATGAGAGCGAGGCTTTATTTGGTGGAATCGCTCATATACTCTTTTGAATTAAATTATGTAAGTAATATGTATTAAGGATGTTCTGTCGTGTCTTGACCCGGCGCGCGCATTCGCCTTACGTATTAAGTTGAGGCAAAAATCATTAAGAGAAATTATTTCCAAGATAATCTGACGATAATTAACCCATTAATAGCCAAGCCGAATCTGGGTTAGATAGGCCCAAACCCAAACCATCTGATCCATGGCATAGCTAAAAAATAAGTTACCCTTTTTTTTCTTTTCTTTTTTCCAATTGTTTATAAAAAGTTATTTAAACAATTAGTCAAAAAATTGGCTATTTCGAAAAGCGAATTCGCCGCGCCATTCGATTGTACGAAGAAAAAAAACTAGACGAAAACCTCTTTAGCGTTTTTTCGTCAGATATCATTTTGTTAGTGTATAGTAAATCGAATGGCGCGGTTGAATTTTCGAAAAAGCCAATTTTTTAACTAATTGTTTAAATAACTTTTTATAAACAATTGGGAAAAAGAAAAGAAAAAACACGGGTAACGTTTTTTTTAGCTATGCCATATGGATGAGATGGTTTTTTTGGCGCTATCTATATAGCCCAGATTCGGCTTGGCTATTAATGCTGGGGGTTAATATTTAAGTTATTTAATGTCATATTAAAATGTGTTAAAAATTTTAGGGAGCTGTACCGTGCAGATGTCGAGTTGTTCATTATGTAAAAGAGCAACTTTTGACATGTGATCATACGAGAGTCGCCAAAATAATGCGACTTTCATAAATAAATATCTCGATTTGCAGACGGTGATGAAAGTTATTTTTAATTTCGACACACAATAAGTTATTAGGTATGACATTAATCTCAATGTGTGCCAAATTTAAGCGAAAAAAGTTGGAAAATATTTTCACGTGAGAAACGATATAACCGCGCAATGAATCAATGAACCTAAATAAAAGTTTGCTCTGTTTGCCATTGTGTGTGTGTGCGTGTGTACGATATGCGCGGGATGAGCCTTAATAATGTTAATAATAATATTATAAGCTTCGGGGCTCGGAACTTTGTCTCACATCATAATAATAATGGAGATTAATCGGAATTTGAAAATCATCGCTTAAGCTTGTACATGAAACATTTGAAAATGTATATTCGTGGGCATATGTTTCAGATCTGCTTGAAAGAATAAGCAAAAAGAATAAAGTCGAGGGGAAAGGCCGCAATATGACTCTGACCCGGATGTTCATTTCCATTGTTGCAAGAGCAAGTGCACGTACAATAAATACAAGTCAAACTCCATTGAGTAGGAACAAACAAAGTTTTGTAAGAATAATATTTTTTATCAATTTATTTAATATAACATATATTTAGCCATCAATTATAATAAGAAGGTAAAACTGTATTAATTTGACACAGAGACATCTCGCTTATTATACACATGTGGATAAAATAATAATAAATAAATTGTGTATATTTATATGAATATAGAGAATATAGTATTATAAAAAGAAGAAGAAGAAGAAGAGGGAATAATGTATTTATTGGTTTATTATTTGGATGATTAATCGGGAGGACATGAGCAGGTTGTTGGTCTGGTAACGTGTCGGTTCGTCGCGACTCACCAAGTATCAAAGAATATCGAACTGATAAGCCAGGATAACGAGGAGCTCGATAAATCATCAGTAATAGAGAGCAGCAGCAGATCGGAGGAATACAATAATAAAGGAGCAGGTTTGATGAATTCGTCAAATCGACCGCTCCTGGTGATGCTCTCCTGGCTCCTTTCCAGGAGAAAACATCTCATGAAGTTCGCCAATCTGTACATGGAGCAAGGATTCGACGTAGTGACCGTCTCCGTTCATCCCTGGCAGTTAATGTGGCCGGTCAAGGGAACCAGGGTATATTTCTTTTTCCCCAATAAAAAAATTCTTCTTCTTATTCTTTCTATTATATTATTTATCATTCGATACTATATTTTTTTTATCGTAAATCATTGATCAGGTTATCGCGAAAGATCTACTTACGTTCCTCGATCAAAATACCCAGTACAAGCAAATAATGCTCCACGGCTTTTCCGTTGGCGGTTATATGTGGGGCGAAGTTCTAGAATTCGTACATCGTGATAGACAGAAATACGACCACGTGATCAACAGGGTAGTCGGCCAAGTCTGGGACAGCGCCGCGGATATCTCCGAATTGACCATTGGCACACCGCGAGCTGTTTTTCCTAAAAATGAAGTTATGCAAAAACTTCTTGCCGCCTACTTGGAGTAACTCTTTCTATCTTTCCTTCCTTCCTTATTTTTCTTCGTATCACCATTTATTATAAAATAATATATTGTCATGATTTTGTTGCATACATTTTGTAAATTATCATTTATATATTGCAGATATCACATGAAGACCTTTTATAATTCTGCGACCCAGTATTATATACGATCGAGTCAGCTGTTTCATACGAATCTTGTGCGCACCCCGGCGCTCTTTCTCCTCAGTAATACCGATCCGGTTGGAGCTGTTTCGAGTAATATGCGAGTTCGAGATTCTTGGGCTTCCCTCGGTACAGAGGTCATTATCCTATTTTATTTCTCTTACATTCGACTTTATTATTATCATAATCTCCTTACGATTAGACTCATCGCTTCAAACGATTGGCACATTTGCCAAGTTGGACTCTAGCTTACACGGGATTGTCTATTTTCAATATAGGAGAAGGGCCCAAAAAAAGTTTCACCCTTTTTTTACTCCCTTATTGTGAAATATTTCCTGTTTATTTGCTGCGTTTACTATAAATATATAAAAAAATCGATAAATGTGGGGCAACATGGGCCAGCCCCCAAAAAAGTTTTATAATCCGAGTTTTTTTTCACTCATATGATATTTTTTTACCTTTTTTGCCATACATTTAGTATAAAAATGCACAAACAGTTAATGATAAAAATTTGAAGGAAAATGGATCTTTAGAAACTCGAATCAAATTTTCTTGTTACTTTTCTGTTCAATATAACTAATTGATGAATTTGAGAAAACTTTGAAAATGTAAAAATAAAAAATCCAAGAAAAAACAAAACGTTGATTAGAGGGAAGGGAAAGGGGAAAAATAAGTCGAAGCAATCAGTGAGAGGATATGGATCCAATTTGGTAAGTGCATTAATTGGGCCCATGATTCATGTGTTGACGTTAAGAACAAAATAGTCAGCAAATACACTTGTCATTATTGTAAATGATTAGAAATAATAACTATATATTTTCATAACTCGTAGAAACTAATGATTTGATAACTTATTTTATTATATTTCAGTTATTTTCGTTTTAATTACATCAATTGTTCAGTCTTTTTATAAATTTTCGTATTGAATTATTCTCTATCTCATCTTTCAAGTATGAACAGTTTTAAATTTAATTTCGATAAATTTTTTGACCTTGTCAAGTTGAGAGAAAAGCAAAAGCGCTTTACAAGCGTTCTATGCGTGCAATAATTATGGAAAATAATGCTGTTGAACTCGTGACCCATTTCATTCTTTACCATTATTCTTTAATCATTTCTATACTTGAAAAAACATTTTAGAAGCTCATTTTGCTCGAAAATATATTTGTAGGCTTTTAAAAATTTTACCTCCAAACACTTTGCGCATTAAAAATTTTAAGGGCCCATTTTGCCCCTCCTCCTTTGCCCTAAACAAAAAATGTTAATTTTATAATTATTATTATTTTTATTACAAACATATTATAGAATTTTTAGTCTGGTTAAAGGATATATCATTTTTCATTTGACATGTTATTGTTGTAAGAATAATTTTATTTCCTCAAAGGCTTTTGAATAGGGACTTTGAATATAGTATATACACAGTATAAAATTAAATCGAAATCGACACAGCCATTGAACCGTAAAAAAAAAAAAATTCAAGTATAGTTGTATGTATTAGTAGGATAGAATTATTTAGAATTACGTATTTTTATTATATTTTGTAATATTTTGAATGAATTATGTTTTCAGACATACGTAAAAATATTCGACAAATCTCCCCACGTTGGACACTTTCGTAAATATCCGAAAGAATACGTTCACGAATTGTACACATTCCTCGATAAACTCAACATGATAAGCAATGAAGAAAAAATTCGGGCGCGACTGTGATATTCAACAATGTCTCATAATTATGTATAAAATTTGATCATGTTCCATACCAGGTGAAATGAGTAACGGTTGAACCTTTAGAGCGAATTTATCATTAGTCTAACTCAAACCATGACTCGCTTTTTTCTTGTCGCTCATTACTTTGAGCGTCAGACAATGATCAAAGGATAATTTAGAAACTTTGCAGAGACGATCTTACGAATTATAACTCTCGTCTCATTCGTATACATATTGAAATTTTTAATCAATTTTATTACGAAATATCTATACCATGTTCGTGTCAAACATTGTATGTACAATCTGAAAAAGTGCCTCAAATACATTCAGTGCCTCAAATACTTTATAAAATGAAATTGTAAATTTATCGATAGAAAAAATTTTCTTACGTTTCAATATACATACTACATATATAAAAAATATTATAATTAGTGAGGACGATTTGAAGAGGGATCGCGTCAAGCTTTTGATGATACCTTGGTATATCGAAGATCTTTGCTTTTATTTTTATTTCAAAGAAGATTCAATGGGGGGGGGGGCGTAGTCTCCTCAATATTTTTCTTTATCGGTTTTTTTCTCTTTTTTTTAGGAGCGAGAATTGCCTCAATCTCATCATCATCTTTGCCTTCCAGAATTAATTTCTTTTTCTTGTTTATCATCTTCTTCTCGTAAAAATCTGTCTCGTCGAGCTTAATCTCCGCTTCTCTCTTGGTTACCGATATTTGCGTGAATATGGTAACAATATCCTTGTCTGTAAATGAAATAATTATTTATTCTAGTGACGAGGTACAAAGACACAATTAATAAAGAAAAATTGATTAAGAGCAAGAAGTATATTGAAGGGAAAAAAAAAACAAAAGAAAAAGTGTATTTTGAACTGACCGTCAATTTGAAATTGGGACAATTTAATATTGATAAGATTCTCGATGGCGTGGAGTAATTTAATGTCACGAGGTGTTATGAGACTGATGGCGATTCCTCCGCGTCCCGCACGGGCCGTTCTTCCGACCCGGTGAATGTATTCCTTCGGGACGTTTGGAATGGTGTGATTGATGACCAACTCGACGAGAGGAATGTCCAAGCCACGGGCAGCGACGTCGGTTGCGATTAGAATTTTACAATGATTCGACTTAAATTTGTTGAGTGCCGCGAGACGGTCGCGTTGCTTCATCATCGCGTGAAGAGGCACGTTCGGAAAGCCGACCTCGTTCAGAGTCATCGATAAGAGCTGGCAATATTTACAGGTCTCCGTGAAAATCATAATCGATCCGTTTCCATAATGATTTTTACGAAAGGCTCGAATGACTTGAACGAGAAAAGCGTCCCGCACGTCGCCAGGACAGAGAACGTACCGTTGATCCAGTTCACTGACCGTTCCTCTTCCGTCCTTAGCATTGAATTCGTACACACTGTTCGTCGCAACTTGCTTCACTTTCTCCAGGGTATCCGTTATCGTTGCGCTGAACAGAAGAGATTGCTTTTTTTTCGGAAGAGCTCCGAATATCCTTTTTATTTGTTCATCAAATCGTCCGCCAAGCAATTGGTCTGCCTCGTCTAGCACTAGAAATTTTATTCTACACAGAGAAAATGTGTCGCAACTCTCCAAATGGTCCGCCAATCTGCCAGGCGTTGAGATTACTATGTGCGGATGTCTTGACAATTCCTGCGCCTGTACAATCATGTCCATTCCTCCTACTATTACACATTTTTTTAAATTCATCCCTCTTCCAATCGCTGCAAATTGTTCTCCAATCTAAAAAGCAATTTATTTTTTATCGAATTCATCAATTCTTTATTATCGTTTAAAGCTACAAATTACTTTTCATGTTCGTCATCATAAAATATTTACTTGAAAAGCTAATTCCCTCGTTGGAGTTAATACAAGGGCAAATATTCCATAAGGGTCCTCGCACAGTTTTTGGAGAATCGGCAATGCAAACGCCAGAGTTTTTCCACTGCCCGTTTTTGCACATCCAATGCAATCGTCTCCATCTAATATTCGAGGAATACAATGGAGCTGAATTGGCGTTGGATGCTTGACACCTGATTCAAAAATCCTTGTCACTTATTCTTTATTTCAATCACAATAATACTAAAAACAATCTTATTTTAAACCTGTATTTTCCTCTTTTTTAACTAACCTATGTTAGTGCATTGATCAACGAGCCAAGAATTCAGTCCAAGATCCGTGAAATTCTTCATCTCGTTCGACATTTTCTGTGAACATCGATCAATTATCAAAACCACGTGTTTTTTCGAACGTAGCCAGCAAAAATACATACTTCCAAATCGTAAGTTATTTTATTAATACATAATGTTGCCAAAGTATGACTCGCAATACATACGTTGCTCAGCAAGTTATTCATCGATACGAATGAATATCATGTTCAAAATATGTATGATAGAGTACAGTAATACATACTACTATTTTTTCGCGGCGTGTAAAACGAAGGTTGTTATTGTCTATGATATTAAATTTGATACATACACATTTGGCTATACATACTCCGTGAATCTGCCTCGGGGATTAATTTCACGGAGGTCATGTTCAGAGGCACTGCTGCATGTGTGTCCGGGAAATTTCTGAGGGGGAAAACGAATTTGCATTTTTTGCATATTGATTTAGTAGTACAACATACGTACATACATACCGCGCACACCATTTATTTTTAACTCTTTAAAAACTATTCAGAGAGAGAGAGAGAGAGAACGAAAATAAACAATAAGTGTTCGCGCACTTTATGACGCACTTATTTACAGCCAATAATCAACAAGGTTTGTGTTTACATATATAAGCAATACGTGAAAGTTGCTTGTTTTTGACAGGGAAACCGCGTCTGTCACATTTCGAAACGTGTATTATAAGGACGGTTTTATCGAAACGAGATAAAACTTTGTTAGGAACTTGTTTGTAGCTTATTATTATAATAACTGTTGTAAGCATGGTACAACATAGTTATAAAATATGTAGTCGAAGTAATATTTTTTTTTGAAAGACAGAATAAAATTAAGTTATTCTTTAAACAGATGCCTCGACATAGGGAGAGAACGACGAACAAGGGTAAATGGACAAAGGAAAATTTAGAAAATGCCAGAAAGTCCATAGTAGAGGGTAAAAATTCAATGCGAGTTGCATCTAAAAAGTATGGGATACCTTTTGCGACGCTCCAAAGAAGAATGAAAATGGATGCGGAAGAGACGTCTGGTCCTTCGATGGGTCGAAAAGCAATTTTGAGCCGTACTCAGGAGCAAACAATGGTCAGCTCGATAGAAGCGCTCGAGGCATTATTTTATAGCCTCAATTGTCAGCAAATACGCTACCTGGCGTATGAATTTGCTGAGCGAGAAAACATAATGCACAACTTCAACAGAGAGAAAAAATGTGCCGGCAGAGACTGGCTGGATGGCTTTCTCAAGAGGAATCCGTCGGTGACTGTAAGAAAGCCGGAAGCTGGTGGTGGTGGTGCGTCGACAGCGAAAGTGGCGGCATTCAATTACCAGGATGTCTTATCCTTTTTTGATAAATTGGAAAAAATGATGGGAATGCACGATTTAAAGCCTTGTGGAATTTATGCGGTCGACGAGACCGTAATAACGACGATCCTCGAGAGTGGAACACTGGGCATTTCAGTGATAAATGTTGATAAAACAAAGACGAGTAAGGAACGATCAGCGGGAAACGAGGATCGAGGAAAGAACGTAACGATTGTTGTTGGAATAAATGCAGCTGGGAATAACATTCCGCCGATGGTTATATTTCCTCGACAGAGAATGTCCCAGCAGTTGTTGCATAATGGCCCACCGAACGCGATTTATCAATGCGTCAAGGATGGCTCCCTCAATTCTTCCTTATTTATAATGTGGCTTGGACACTTTAAGGAGCACGCGAAACCGAGCAAAGACAAGCCATGCTTGCTTATCCTCGATAATCATCTGAGTCACGTATCATTTAATGTTATCGATTACTGCGAGAAGAACAACATAATCCTCTTCCCAATTCCGCCTCACACCTCGCATCGACTTAACCCGTTTAACGTAGCCCTCTACGGAGCGTTGAAGAAGTCTTTTAAAAAAGAGTCCGACGCCTACATGGCTTGCCACTCTCTCACAAGCATAACGCAGTACGAGCTCGCCGAAATATTCAACAAGGCTTATTACTCCGCGATCGCCGCTGATCCTCACAAAGTCCGCTCTGGATTTCGAGCCACCGGCATTTATCCACTAAGTCGGGCCGTTTTCACCACCGACGATTTCGTCTCTACTCCCAAAACCCCCGCCGCCGCCGCCGCCACCCCCCCGGCCCTTCGCCACTTTACGCACAATCTGCAGCAGCAGGACTCCATCCACTCTAATTTCCCAATCACTAGTCATACATCCACCACCGGACACTTTCTCTACAATAACACGAGCGATAATCATCAATCGTTACAAGTTATCAAGCACGACCCCTTATTCCAATCCTCTTTTCCCCACGCATCATCTCGAGATCCTCTTGTTTATTAATTCATTCCCCATCATCATTATACTACTCTTTTCCTTCTCTTTCAATCCAACATTATCTATACATACACCTTATATTTATTTATAAACTCTATCATACTTTTGAATGTTAATAACGCCATTTTTACATTAATCTATTTTATACGATTGCTATTTTTCAATTTCAATTACTTATATATCATTTGATGTTTTTTTTTTTATTTCAAAGAAGCTTTATTTTGTTATTTTCATATAGATTCGATTATTATTATGTATTTTCGGCAACCTTAGATTTTTTTTTTTTTTTTACAAATTACTACATGTCATTAATGACAATCCTCCTGTTGAAGCATGTATGTTATGCAATAAATTTATATCGTCTATTTTGCATTGTTTCAATCGTGCGACTGATAATGCATCTTCCTCCTCTCTACATTCAAGGCACAATCACCTGCGATGGTGCAAGAAATAAACCTGTTAGGCTTAATAAAACAAGAATTTTTGTTTAATTTTGAAATTATTATCTTTTATTCATATCGAATGGTGTTGAGAGTTCTCCTTCAATTTATAATTATTTAATATTATTTCGGAATTGGAAAAAGTATGCTGTATGTATAAGAACAATAATCACTCGTGCTTTTCATACACATGATCATCTTCGTAGTCAAATTTTTACATATTTTTATCCGAACGTTCGTTTTAGATTTAATCTTACGATTAATCCGCAAATAAAATAATTTATTGTTCCAGATTAAGCAATAATTCGTTGTTTGAGAGTCCAAAAATGTTATGTCCACGAATAGTTTTTGTTACGTCCAAAAAATTCTTTATTTAACTTCTTATTTGTAAAAATGAGTAATTTTATAAGATAAATAATGCTGCACAGTGATAAATCAAGTTAAACGAGGTACTTTAAATTTCGCAAAAAGCCAATATCAGTATACAAATGCTGCATATCATATATTTATTCTTATATAGTATACGTACTTGATATTTTTATGTGTAGTAAATATCTATTGAGCTTTTTTTTTTCAAATTAAAATGCGAGTCAGGGGTCTAATCTTTTGCGTCCAATCAAGGAAAAATAAACGATTAAACTTGTCAGTCGACCTTTCATTTTATTTCTCATATTTATATTACACTTTTTATATTTGTATATAATTGGAATCACTGCTAAATTATTTTTCTTGTTTGCAGAACGATGAATAATCCCGTAAGTATTTCGGGATGATTTTTCTCGCGCAGATCTCAGACGGATCGTATTTTTCGTTTATATATATTAATCCGTGGACATAAATACACCTCCATTTATTAAAAAATTGTTCTATGCGATGACGATTCAGGAGTGCAGGATAGCGTTATAAGCTTGGAAAACTCCCGGTGCGACTTCAACGGATCGAGATTTTAAAGAGAGCTGAAATTTTGCAATATTGTTTCAAGATAAGTTTCAAATATTCAATTGAATAATAAATAAATGAAAAAAAAAAAAGAAAACAGATTTATACAATTTTGAAACATTGATATTTAATTATTACATTAACTATTAAAAAATGTGAATTTACTAAAAAAAAAGTGAAGTTAAATAGGCAGGATCCTAAACTGGCCAGTAACATCCTAGCATATCTGGGTAAATGACACTGGGCAGTTGGAATCTGGACGGTAGCCTGCCGTTCTATAATAATTACAAAATTGTATAAAGTGTCTAATGAATTTAATGCAATTTACTACCGTAACATCAGGGTTTCCGGGTTGAATCTTTAGTTCGTTCAAAACCCAGACGTGATTTGTAAGTTTCAAAGATTGATAGAGCATGTCCTGTCCTTCGACGTTTCTCTTTGCGATTGTAAATACGTTGTTTTGTTGCATTTTCTGGACTACTTGATCGGCCGTCAGCATCACTCCGTTTAAAGTGTATTGTACCTGATATGCAGATATTATATATTTCTTTACACCAAATACAATATTACGTTTGTATGACCATTACAAAAATAGCGGCAGCAACCTCAAAGTATTATAAAGATATTGATCGAAACGTGAGACAATGGCCCACAAACTAAAAAAAAAACCTGTTGGATGAGATCATTAAAGTGTTTTCATACCTCATTTTGTGCTGGAATGTCTTTCCAAGTAGAAAGAAATACTTTCTTGACGAGCTGCCCGTCTTCGGTGAAATACACGTTCATGGGAACGATGCACGCGAAATAAAAAACATCGATATTGTTTTTGATAGCGACTTGTAGATTATTGAGAGGATCCATGCGCTGTACCGCGCCGGCGGTCGAGAGAACGACACTGACTTCGATACTCGCGCCAGGCGCAAGGGGAGCGGCGACTTGGAGAGGAGCCGCTGGCGTTAGACCAAAGCTGTTTTTGTTCAATTGGATCGCAAAGCCTCCCATCGGTTGCATCGCTTTATTCGTAAATGTCATATCCATGCTTATTTGACCATTCCTGGAACAACATGAGGTGAAAAAACACGTTTTTTGTTTTTTCGAGGTTATAAAGAGAAAATAAAAACATAGACTTTGGACGCAACGAATGTTTTGATCTTTTCTTACTTTCGAGAAAATGTTCCCCAGATATCGAAGCCTTTGCCTTTTTCGGCGGGCAGCCAATTTACTTTGGGTGGTACGTAGGCAATAGGTCCGGAACTAAATCCAAATATGTCACCAAGAAGACCTGTTGTTGTCTGAGAAACAACGGGAGCACCCGAGCTCCCGGTTTCCGGTCCACCGAGGATTCCTTCGAGTCCACCTCCGAGGAGATCCAGGCCCATTCCCGTAGGAGCTGGATTTGCGGGCGGAACGACTACTGGGCCCCCTACGCATTATTATCCATACTTTTTTTTATTTCTCTTCTTCGGCAAGTAATAATAATAATAATAATAAAGGAAATAAAAAAAACAATTACCAATATCCATACTGAGGAGATCGCCGATGAGGGAGTCCTGAGCCGGAATAACCTGAGCTTGGGGCAGTGGATTTCTCTGGGTGGGGTCCTCGTTGGAATTGCTCCTAGCCGGAAGAGATTTTCTTGCGCCAGCGGATCGGCCTTCGACAAAGGCCGTCGGAGGTTTGTGGTAGACCGAGGCGAGACTAGATATGTGACAAATCAACTCGTCGAGAAGGGTCGGTTCTAGCAAATCCGTTTCTTCGGATATCAGGGGCTTCTCCGCGAGGACAACTTCCTTCGCGGCGGCCGGATCCGTACTGAGCAACCTCCAGTAAATGAAACCACGATCTCGAAGATCGGGATTGTCGGAATCTTGGGTCGCCAAACTGAGAACTTGCTGAACCAATTCCTGAGTATCCGTAGGACGTTTCAGGAAGAGTTTCACGATTGCTGTCAAAAGTTGCAGCTGGACTTGGGTGTTCTCATCGTGAAAACCTTCGAGGAAACTCTCGAGCAATTCATCCGCGTTGTCTATGCGCTCGGCATATTCCCCGATAATCCAAATCATCGAAGCTCTTGCCTCCGGCTCATCCAGCGTGTCCAGATTTTCGCACAATGTAGAAATAATACTCTCGTATTTGTTTGGATATTTGCGGAAGATGTCCTTTATAACAACAATGGCCTCTTGCACGACGTAATTTACCTTAAAAAAAAAAACAAAAAAAAAGGTTTATCAAGTATTTTATTTAATAAATAAATATAGTCACGTGTTATCGTAGGATTATAAATGTTATTCGTTAAACCTTTGTTTGAATGAGATCTAATAGAGTAGAGACGCATCGTTCGGCGGATGGTTCAACTTTAATGGCACATCGACCGATCGCTCGGACGGCCTTGCGGACAAAATCGACGTCGACTTCAGTCGCGTATTCCTTCAATTCCGAGAGAACCTGGGCAATGTTCGCCTGGGAGGCCAGACGTATCATAATGTCAAGCTTCTCAAGTTTAACGTAAATTGGATCGTTGTATTTAACGAAAAAGACTTTCATCTCGTGTTTGAGAATGTCCGGACGTTTCTGGACGATAAGATTGATGTTCCTCAGGGCGACATACTGGACTTCCGGTTCGGAACTGAGAAGAGTGACCAACGGAGGGGCCAATTTTTTAGTGAGCGTTCCAACAAAGTCCGACTCGGATTGAAGCATTTCCATAAGTTTCATGAGAACCTCCAATGTGTTAACAGACAAAATATTAAATTGAGCGGAAGTAATGAAGATGAAGTAATGATGGAAAAATAAAGGGGGTAGAGTACTACCTTGACTGCGGAGAGAACGACGGCGGCGTTGGCGTGTGCCAAACGAGGCGTTATCCGCTCGCAGATACTCTGAGCTTCCCGGTCGTCCTTCGGGGAATAATTCGCAAGGGAATCGAGAATGAATACTTGGCCCCACTCGGTACATTCGTTAAGGGCCGTCAATAATTTGTTGATTGTCTGAGCGTTCATCTCGACGAGTGGCTGACCGCTCGGGCTGGCTTCGTTGATCTCCGACAGGGCGGCGACAGCATTCGCGACAACCTTTTTATTATATTCCTCAACCTTATTATATTGATTTATGAATAATATATGATATTAATACCGATAAGATTTTATGTTTTATACCATGGGATTACTGTCGGAAAGGAGGTCCTTGAGTTGGTCCAAAAATCCTTGATCCTCGACAAGGGCAGCATTTATGTCGTACAATTTGGCGACGCAAACAGCCGCGGTTTTCCGAACATACGGATCTTCGTCCTTCAGGCACTTTCTCAACGGCTCGCAGAGGTACTCGGTGATCTTGTCAACTCTGATGCAACCCATTGTCCTCACGGCGAGGGCTCGAATCAACGGATTCGGATCCTCGCAGTCCTACGCAACAAATCCAAGTCCAAGCCAGGGATTCAAGTCTAGTCACGTAAACGACTAATATATAGAATCATTTCGACCCACGTTCATTTTTTCTTTTTTTTCTTTCTTTCTGTATCTTTATCTTTTCTTTTCTTTTCTTTTTTTTCTGTTTACGAGATAGAAAGTTTTTCATGGTACCTTTGTCATCGGAGAGGTCGCTAGCTCCTTTTGCGTGTCAGAACGAAAAAGGTCAAATTGGTCACCGTCACCATTATTTTAATACATCACAATGTTATTTGTTATTTATTATAATTAAGACGAACGTGACGCGAATCGATCATTTTTCAAAGAGCACGAGTTTAACTACGCAGCATCTTCCGATCCTCCGCACATTATTATTTCACTATTTCAAGATCGTCCGCTTTTACATACGTTCGTTGCTCTCGCGCTTCAATCGCCTCCGCCTCCTCCTCCTCCTTTTAATATCATTCCACCAAATTAACCAGCAGAATAAACCAGAATGTCCCCCGGCGGCCAATTCTATTTTATTCCTTCTTTTTTTTCTTCATCCAGAGCTGATCCATCCATACTCATTTGTACAATTATAAATTATTACCAAATGCCTTTTTTGTCCAGCTCGTCCCAGAAATTTATGTCAACTATGATATACTTCTCTAATTACGATTATTCGCGCTCGCTATTTAAGACACGATAAACCGTTAATTATTATATGTATATTTGACTACTTTTCGATCTAATATTTATCAAGAGTCGCTGCGGCGACGACTTGTTCTTTCTCCGAATCGAATAATTTTTGCAAATTTTCACCCTTATCAATGTTGAGTGATTAATATTAAATTAATAGTAGTGTCGGGGAAAATTGTGTAATTTATACCAGTAGGTTTTTTTTTCAACCTTCTTTTTCCTCTTGCTAAAGAAAAAAAAGTCTATACTTAAAACGTCAAAATAGTGTGCCAAATTCAAAATAGATGGTTGAAAAATGATCCGAAAAACAGGACTGACGTACTGTAAAACGAGGGAGAAAGTACATTTACAGATAGCACAATAATTGAGGAAACAAATTCGTTCGGACTGCGGCTTGGTGAGTTTTTAAAAAAAACTTTTTGAAATATATAGCAACAAAAAGTATATATATGTATGTATGTAGTAATATTAACTAAAAGGCAAGTAACGCTCCCAAAGAATAACTTATAAATATTTCCTCAAGAATAAGGCAATCGGTAAATGTGCCTCATTGCCTCGTTTTTGACAGTACGTAAAGTAAAGTTATTGGGGCTTACTATATTTGACAAGTTTGTATATCGTATTGAAGTGTGGGATGGCTGGCCTGTAAAGAAAAGAGACAGATCAAGGACAAAATTTGAGTTTTAAAAGTATTTAGGCATAAAGTTTGTATTTTAAGCAAATCCTGAATATCTATTAATAAATGAAGCTCGTGTTAAATGCCACGTGACATTATTCAATAATCAGCCGAGTTTACTTGAATTCGTTGACACGTAAACAAAACTCGATATCTCGTAACTGGCACGTTATTCTGTCGAAAATGTAATTAAAAAATTTGATCTAATCTCGAAATTCGTTCTGGACTCTAATTAATGAGTTTTGACATAAAATTCTGGTACAATAATTAATGTGCCCGATCCGATAACCATTTTATTTCCAGGACATCGAGAGGTATAGAGGCGAATCGACTACTCGTTCATTCACCGTAGAGCCTCAAATCAAAGACGCATTATTATGTATATATATATATAAATTACGAAAATATAGTAAATTATTGAATATAGTAGACGTTACAGCTATTATTCTATCAACATCAATTTAATCAACGTTTATAATTAATCGAATTTCAAGTAACAATATATGTTAAATAAAGAAGAATTTATACGTGCAGCTGATATTGCGTAGCTATAATATTGCGGAAACAGGCATCAATATCGGATGCAAGATACACACAAATAAATATAGTTATAACATTGATGGTTCTCTGAAATACATCTTAATCTTCTTTAGTTCCGCAATTACGTTTCATGCCCACTTTATGTATATGTATCTTGACACTTCTATCGCGTTATTTTTTTCCTACCGTTCAACATTTCAATTTATTCCTCGTCGCTTCTCGTATTGTACGACGAATCGAATTAATTTACCAAATAATATTTTGCTGCTTTGTATCGATAAATGATCATCTTACTATGTAGAATACTGGAATTTGGAAAATTTATAGCGTTTTTACTTCACGGAGATGATGTTTGATGATAAAAAAATTTCTTTTTTTTTTCCTTTCTTATATTCATAGTATCATTACGATTTTTTTTCAACCAAATTCCAGTCGTTTTACCATCAATTTTTTCTTCATTTCTCCAATAATGGATACGCCTGCATACCACTTTTTTTATTCCCTCAATAAATTTATCTTTCCGCACACGTTTTTATTAAATTTATGGTGAATAATTGTTATTGGAAATCGCGAGTCTAAATATTACGTAGAATACTGGAATTTGGAAAGTTTTTTTCATTTTTAGTTTTACTAAGATAGAGTATAAAATTTTTATTGTTTCTATCATCATATAGTATATTATTATAATAAATAAAATATAAAGACGTCTATTACTTTGTTTTATATAGGTGTGAATGACAGTTTTATTCCTACCAAATTCCAGTCTCGTGCCCTTTGAAAAATAAGCGATTCGCCTCCGACATATAGAACATTCCGTTACCTATCCAACAAAACTCAGACAGCCCTGTGCAAACTGACAAAATTTGCAAAGCACGGTCCGTGATCGAGGCAGACTGAAAATTTCATATTTCAAAATGTCGATACAAGTTTGAATCTGTGTGCAAATGGACAGTCATTATTTACATTGTAAAGAAGATTGCTTTTTTTCTTTCTTTGCATATGAAGAAAAAAAAAAACGAAAAACAAAATTGAAAAATTGAAAATAGAAAAAAAAAAGAAATTGTTGTCGATTATCGTTTTAAACACAGAATGGATTTGCAGCTCGCCTCGAAGCATAAACAGAGACTCTTGGACATTGCACAAGTGTTGATTAGATACATACAAAGATCGTGAGTGCAATATATATATATATATATTAGGGTGGGTCAAAAAAAAACATTTATTTTTTTTTTCGATCTGACACACAAAAACTAGTTATAAGGCACCTCAAGAAAGTACTCACGCAGTATAGGCTC
>JAPYYW010001227.1:0-32133 GCA_030522545.1 Cremastinae sp. A BG-2022a | reverse complement strand
CCTTCTAAAAATTGACATACATGTACATACGACGGTAAAGAAAGTTTATGAAAAATTTTAACAAAATATGTAATAAACGATACCATGACCATATCACGTTAAAAAAATAACAAAAAAATAACAAAAATATGAAGATCGAGTCTGATTCGTGTGTACTGACAGGGAGCAAAAGGTTCAGGGAACTTTTTCTTCCAGGGAACGGGAAAAGGTCAGATGGCGTGCGTAGGAGAGAAAAGCGAAAATCGATAGCGTCCGAACTTTCTGCCAAAAGCTGCGAGTTTCTCGCTCGCGTCATCGTTTACGTCATCGAGATTTCTTGCAAGGATCGTCGAGAGAGCATCGTTTCCGCGTGCGCGATAAAGAAATTTTACGATTGGAGAATTCTAGCTTGCCGATATGCACGTTTTGTCTCTCTTCAGTTTCCCTCTGCGTAACGCTTTTCCCACCCCAGCGAAGAACCGAAAAAAAAAATACAAGAAGAAAATGTCGAGGCCGAGGCTGGGAATAAGGTCACAATATGGCAATCTGCTCAATCAACATTTTTCTCTTTTCGAGAGGAAAAAAGTTGCGCAAAAACGGTGATTGGGAGCGTAAACAAATAGCGAAGATAATAATTAAACAGATAAAACATCGATAACTGAATTTCAATGAAATATTTTTGCCATTTGAAATGATCGTTAATTACTATAATCGAAAAATAACGGGTACGTTTTCATATAAGCTTTAAATACCGAATGAGAAATGTCCTGATAGTCCCGAGGAGTCCTGGAGGACATGCAAAGTACGCCAATTAACGCGAGGCTAAAATAAACAAGCCTGACACCGCGAGTAACGCCTCCTTCGTGTATCATGAACGTCAAGTCTATTTTAACGGCAGAATGGCAGTTTTTGAGTACACGTGGACGTAGCATTAGAGTCCTTTCGATATTGAGCTCGCACAACGTAATAACGAGTCGTTGAGTAGCCTTTTTTTCCTCCTCAGGCACTCCATTAACTCGTACTCTGTCCAAGATTTGAGAAACGGTCATTTTTCAATTTGTCTCGTGAGATTGCTTGCCGCGACTCGCCGATACGTATAATTACGATATTTCATGCTTGAACGTGCTCACAAATAATTCATTCTACTTTGCATCAGATCGATCGTTTATTCAACACCAGTGCGAACTACGTGCAATGTTTTTGTTGTCAAAACAAAACAACCCCGTCAACAATTCAGTCATATACTGTAGCGATACGAGCGACAACGCGCCTTGAGCGGTGGCTTGTGAAACTTTTTTGATTTTTTAATATATATTTTTTTTAATTCAAGCATATGCATTTCTTTTGACAAAAAGTGGCAACAAATAAATTGCATGGAATCCGTAAACTTCGTCAGTCTTTTGAGCTCGGGTCAACAGCCCGATGATCAATAAAAATAAGCGCACGTGGTGATAACTTTTTATTCTTCCCCAATAAAAGCTTCATATAACCGTGATGCAATATATTTTCTTGCATAAATAATACATACTAGAATCTTCCAGTCTTCCAGATAAAATATAAAATATATTACGGGACGATTTATTCATCGAGAAGGAAAGTATCGATGCTGGATATGTGACTGATAAAATAAAGTAAAAAAACATTGACTGGAGGAAAGAGAGAAGGAAGAATATCGAATTTATCGCAAAATGATTAGTCTTTCAATCATTATTCGCGGTTCTAAAAGTTTACTTTGGCGTCATCTTTCAATGGTTATTTAAACTACATGCTAAATAATAGTTGCGAACTTTGGCACTTGATGGCAGCAGTTGCTGCAGTCAATACGTCTATGGGGGTGTACCACTTATCGTCCAAAACGTCCACAAAGCCCCAAAACCAATGTAATAAGGATAGGACGAAGGCTTCGTGGGCGATAAGTGGAATTTGCTTTATGGACCGAACACGTGCACGCCTTGCGTTTCTGACACACGGATAACCTCTAAGAAAAGGAGAAGCAAGCTTATTATCACCGGTTTAATTGATTAATAAAAATAAAAAAAAAACGGTATTCGAAGAAATAAAAAATGGGAAGAAGCGGACCACGACTGTCCAGTCGGAAAAAAGCGAAACGATGGAGGAAAGGACAGAGTTCAAGCTCCAATCCAGAAACCAAAAAACATCGTGATCAAGCGCGATCTCGCTTTTTTCAGGAGAACATTGGTACGGAATTTGAAAAAATGATTTTTGAAACGAGAAGAAATTTCATACTTATGTCGATCCCATAATTTTTCTGTTATTTTGTTTATGTTCATAAAATGGCTTTTTTTTATGTAGGATCCAAAGGTTTGACAACTGAACAACTTCGCAGACACGATGCGATTCAGGGAACAGCACCGGAAAAAATTGAAGTTGACGAGGACCAAGCAACAGCGACGACCGCTGCGACCACTTTCAAAACATTTGACACATTCGCTAGTGATTACAGCAATTGTTCAAATATGTCATTCAACAGGTAGACAAACTGATTTAACAATTTTCTACGTTTTCCTTATTTGTACTCGTTTACATTTAAATTCTTTTTTTTTTAGATTTCTTAATCATTTTCAGTCAACTTCTATCATACATAAAGAAATGTTGGCTGTACTTGCAGCTGTCACCGATGTTATCAAGCAGAATGGTGGAACTGAGTCGTCAACCGAATATTACGCAGCTCTGGTATGGAAAACTTTTGATAATTTACCTGAGGCAAATGGTCTTTCAAAAAGAGGCAAAACAGACAAAAAGATTACAAGTATTAATTATTTTTCAGATGACTACGCTAGAGACTGCAGATTCTGAGGAATCTGTAGCAGCCATATTATCATTATTGGGAATGGGTCTTAAAACAGTTCCTAAAAATGTTCTCAAACTTCAATTCAGTCAAGCCAGTCAGGCTGTATTTAAAGTACTCACTAAATACGCTGCCGGTGAAAACTTTCTAATTATTCGACATGTGAGTATATTTTTATGAAATCTTACAGGTAAAAAAATTCTAGACACAATGAAGAATTTTCATTTTATTTTCAGTCAATCGGATGTCTCTCGCATTTGCTGAGAGCCCAAGAAGTTGCTGTGTGGTCAAACTCTTGTACCCAACAGGTACTTGACGGTATATTGAGCTTTACCGTGCACACAAAACCAAAAGTTCGCAAAGCGGCGCAACACGCAGTGTGTGCTATACTAAAAGGTAATTTACATACAGTTTTGAAAAATGCATTACATTATGATTTTACTATTTATTTGTAAAAATAATAGGTTATTACTTATCATCAATCATACTTTGTAATGCATAATTGTTTATTATTATTGTTTTCGCAATTTGAACAATTGATAAAAATAATATTTATAAATCTAATAATAATGTAAAGTTAATAATAATAGAATTATTGTTAAAAATCTGATTTTAAACAGGCAGCGATATAATGAGAGCAGACGATGCACCAGCGTATCATCCAGCAGCTGCGCAAGTCGCCAAGCACTGTCTCTCTCAATTGGAGAGTACGGGTCAACCTGGCAGCCTGACCACCAGCCTTCACATTTTGACTCTACTGAAGGATGTTGCTCATCAGTTGCCAAAATCCTACGTTAAATCTATATGCGAGGCTCTTCTCCGGATCATGACATTGAAAAACGTTCTCGTGACTTCTTGCTGTCTGCAAACCCTTCACAGTCTTTTCGTATCCAAACCATCGGAAGTTTTACTTCCTCCTCAACTCAATGCACAGATAATCAACGCTCTGTACGATTATCAACCTGCACCTGGCGACACTCAACCCACACTGGCTTGGCTGGCTGTCATGCAAGAAGCGCATTGCAATCTAGTCGCGTAAGTTTTCTTATGTTTTATTTTTTATCAATATTATAATCATTTGATAATTTGACACAAACATTTTTCACATAATTCGTGAAACAATATAAAATTTTACCACTTATTGTTACCATTTTTCAAACCACTTAAATAAACTTAAAAAAATATATATATCTTCTTTTTGGTAGTATATTTTCTTTGCTGTTCAGAGTATGAAAAATAATTTGAAAATCATTATATTTCTTTTACAGAAATGATGTTCCACTCTGTGCCGCCAACATTTCTCGAATAGTTGAAAAATCAACAGAACTCTGGCTCTCGGACAAATCTGAAGTTTTAACAGCGGCTTCGCATACGATAAAAACCCTTCTTCAAGTTTGCGTCGCGACTCTCTGCGCGACCGAAGAACTGGCGAGAAAGTATCGTACGACGTTGTCCAAAATTTTCCACTTGGTGCACTCTGGGATGAAGTATCAGTACAACGGTGCCTGGCATCACGTTCTTCATCTGCAGGCAGTTCTGTTTCAAGTCGCCGGAGAAACTTGTAAAGACGAATTGTCAAAAATTCTCGTCGATCTCGCTGAGCTTCGAGATTCTTACAAATTTACGTACAACGCCGAAGTCGAGTACGCGGTCGGAGCCGCGATTAAATCGATGGGGCCCGAGATAGTGTTGCAGAATATTCCTTTGACGAGTAACAACGAGGATGTCGACCTGAAGCGCAGCTGGCTCTTGCCGGTTCTCAAGGACTGCACGACGAGAGCCTCGCTCTCGTTCTTCATTACTTCTCTTCTCCCAATGGCCATGTGGTGCGAGAAAAAGTCTGCGGAACTAAAGACGAAGAACGACGGAATCGGGTCGCACAGTTACGAATTGCTGACCTCGCAGATATGGGCCCTGCTGCCGAGTTTTTGCAACAGCCCTACAGACGTCAAGCAGAGTTTCGCGAGTATCGCTAAAATTATGGGAATGGCGATCAGCCAGAGGAAAGATCTGAGACTCTCGGTCATGGCTTCCCTGCGGAGATTGATAACAAAGTCTGTCGAAGCTGAGAAAACCGAGGATGTGGAAGAATTGGGACGTTTCGCGAAAAATTATCTTCCCCTCTTGTTCAATCTGTACACGACGAAACCAAATGGTTCTGACGAGGAGGGCCAGCGACTCTCGGCGTTTGACACAATAAAGGTATACCTGCCTATAACGAACAAAGAGCTGATCGGAGAATTGTTCGATCGTGCTTTAGCTCGCTTGGAAGACAAAGAGAACGACGATTTTCATCGACAGAGTATTTTTGACTTGATCCGCGTGTTGACTCAATACACGGACGAGGAGAGGCTCAAATCGTTGTACGATAAATGCACGCCTCTTCTGATGGACAAGAAGCACCAGAAAGAGCAGAAGAAGGCTTACAGATTTTTGGAGGAAATCTGCGGGAGCGAGAGTCAGGTTTGTCGCGATTTCGTGATGAAAAATCGTCAGGCCCTGCAAAAGTTGTTGATCCAAGCCGCACCGACGGCGATATCGTCGAGCAAGGCGGCTCGACTGCGTTGCATCGAGAATCTCGTCAAGACTCACGCGAAGATCGAAAAAACGAAATTCTTCAAGTCCATAGTTCCAGAAATAGTTTTATGCATAAAGGAAGTGAATGAGAGATGCAGAAACTGCGCCTATCAGCTGTTGAATTTGTTGGCTGAAAAATTGTTGAACGATCCTGAAAGTTTCAAGGAATACATCGACATGCTCGTCGCCGGGCTCGGGGAATCGCCGAATTATTGCAGCGCGACTCTCTTGGCTCTCGCCTCTCTGGTCTATAAATTCAACGGAACGATCGGGAAGGAAGCTGTCGTGGGAATTCTCGAACACGCTTGCTCCCTTGTCACCGGCCCAACGAGGGAGATCACCCAGTCAGCCCTGAGCTACGTAAAAGTTTATGTATCCTCGTTTCCAGCGACAGTCGTCGGCACTTCTCTGGAACTCGTCGTAAAATCTCTCTGCGCGATGACTGACGACTGCAAGAGGCACTTCAGGCAAAAAGTTCGCGATATTCTCGTGAAAATGGTCAGGAAGTTCGGTATGGAAGTGGTGACGGGCCTCGTCCCGAGCTCCGACGAGATAATGCACAAGAGGCTCAAGAATATTCGCAAGATCGAAACGAGGAAGCAGAAGGCGAGAGAAGATCGGGGATCCAAGGACGACGAGTCGAGCGACGAAGAATTCAACGTCAAGAGACGCCCGAAGAGCGTCGAAGAGATCTTGGCTGATAGCGACGACGAGATCGAAGATATGGAGACCGAGGATTCGGGAAAAACGCAGAAAAAGTCGGTGAGAAGGAAGACCTGGATTCAGGAAAGTGGAGAGGATATTGTCGATTTGGTCGATCCAAATGCTGCGAGAAGTATAACTGGTTAGTTCATTTTTATTCGTTGATCTTTTCTTTTTATTATCTGCATTTTTGGGAGTTTCTTGTTTCTATACTACGCATATTATATTTTTATCTCAGCTACAAAGCCTGGTCTCTCGACCATGTCGCAAAAGTCGAAAGTCAAGAATCGTGGCTTCAAAACCGGACCCGATGGTCGTCTTATCATTAAGGATTCGAGCGATGACGAAGACGACGATGGAGAGAACAAGAAAAAGAAAAAGAAGAAATTACCGTTCCTCGGTAGCGATTCTGACGATGACATTGGTATTATTATTCTTTTTTCATATTTTTTAATTCATAAATTTTCATTTTTATTCATTCCATATGGTTGTTTTTTTTGCAGACTACGACTCTGAATCCATCAACGATTCTCAACCATCAAAGAGAAAACGAAGGCTGAGCGAAAGTACGGACGCAGTTAGTGTTAAATCAGGATCCAGATATCAGGGTAATTATTTTGTTTTTTTTTTGTTTTCTTTCGCACACTCAATAAAATTCAAAATGTTCAATTTTCGTGTAGCTGGCGGTTCTGGAATTCATCGACCTATAAAAATGTCTAAGAAAGAAGATAATTTTGGTGCTGAGTACAAATCACGTAAAGCTAAGGGCGATGTTAAGAGAAAGGGCAAACCAGATCCATTTGCTTACGTACCACTGAGTCGAGCAGCTCTCAATAAAAGGTTTGTACTCACGATTATAAAAAAAAAAGAAAAATACAAAAATCAATCGCTCGATAATAATACATAACGTTTTTACAGGAAAAAGATGAAGAGCGCTGGTAGATTTAAAAATATTATTGCCGGAGCGAAAAAGGGGGCTCGTGCTGGCAGTAAAGGAAAACGAAATTTGCGATAGAAATTAATATTTGTATAACGCTTGTTTCGGAGAAAAATCTCTACTTCTTCGAAATATATCTTTGGATATAGAAAAAATAGTAGTTTATCTCAGTCTAGTGAACTAGACCTGCACTTTGACCTGCACAGGCATTTTCTCAGTTCTATCTATCGATTAATCTGGGAAAGGAAGGTCAGAAGAAGAGTTATTCTCGCACAGAAGTCTGAATTTATTTTTTCCCCAATTCATCTCAATTGCTCCAAAAAAAATATTATAATTTAACTATAAAGATAATTGAAGTTAAAAAGAGTGTGACACATTGGATCAATAACTCTCACCTCTCTTCAACTTTTTTTGGGTAACATGCTATCCAATTCTCCAGATTCGCTCATCTCCTTCACAATATCCAGACCACCGATCAATTCTCCATTGATGTAAAGTTGAGGATAAGTCGGCCAGTTGCTGAATTTCTTGAGACCCTCCCTCACCTCGTTATCCTGGAGGATGTCAAAGGTTGCGTAATCAGCTCTATAGCTGTCAAGCATGGAAACTATCGTTCTGGAGAATCCGCATCGAGGATTGGCTGGATCTCCCTTCATGAACAGAACACAGGGTGCCTGATTTATCAACTTTTTTAATCTCTCTTCCAAGCTCATTTCTGGTTTTTTATCGGTAGGGTCCCTCGAAGCATTGCTCATTTGCTCTTTCGTCTTGGAAATCACGGACTCTGTATTTGCTCCATCCACGCGATCCACAACTTTTCCATCCCTCAAAAAGAGAACCGTCGGGACCGCCGAAACTCCGTACTTGAGAGAAATTTCTGGCAGATCCTCAGCAGCGACTTTTGCAAATTTTGCCCTTTTGTAATGGTCGCATTGAATCATTTCAGCCATACAATTATTCATTTGAGTGCACTGCTCTGCCCAGTCTGCACTGAAATGTACCACAGACACGGTCTTGCTGTCTCTGAAAATTAATAATTATTCATCGTTAATTCAAGTTAACCAGGTATTCGTCAAAAAATACATGCCAAAATTTTAATAAAAAAACTTTTAAACGCAAAAAAATAGTTTAATTTTTCACGATTGGTAGTATTACAGTTGTGTCAAAAAAATACAAAGATTCGAGGTTAGTGTTCAATGCTCGATTTTTTTTTTCCGACAAACTGATTTTACTCACTTTACGAATTCGTCAAATTCTGCAGCGCTCTTGATATCCTCCAACGTCATTTTTTTTTTCGTTTACCGACTCACTAATGAAAATTAGAAACGTAAGAGTTTAAAAACCGGCTCGTTCGCCAAATTGAGCGACAATCGTCGAGTATCGAGAATAATGTCACTAGGAGACTTTTTTTTGTTACTAAATCCAGTTACATATTTCCGACGCAAGTTCGAATTTTCGAACTGCGCAAGTATATAAAAGGCAAATTCCACTTATCGGCCACAAAGTCTCAGTTCTATGCTTATTACATTGATTTTGGGTCTTTTTGGACGTTTTCGGCGATAAGTGGAACGCGCTCAAAAATAAATACAAATCGCTGCTTCGAGGGGCTAGTCACAAATACGGAGCTTTGCATTTTCCCGAGACGTGTCTCTCACGGAGTAATTTTCAAACAAATTTGTCCTCCATGTTTGTTTGAGCTTCCAACAGACGCGGTAGCGTCCCGAAGTCAATAAATAATAATGAAAATTATACATGTAGATCAAAAACAAACTTCGAAGCTTTTTAAACATGTATTAATAAAATGTATACAGTACAATAATATATACACAGCCAAACAAAAACATTCTGTGCTGACGCAATATAACGCGCGGAGATTGGGGGGGGGGGGGAAGAAAGACGCCGCGGTACCCTTGCTCTGATTATATTGTAAATTTTACATGACTTCCGCATGTAAATACCAGTTGGTGCTCGTTCCAGTATATTTTGCGGGTTTTATAGACTTACGGGACGCTCTCGCGTCTCGTGAATATTTGAGGATGGAAACGATAAAAGGTATTATTTAAACTTCTCAAGTTTATTAAATTACGTTGATTCATATAACTCCAATTAAGAGATAAAAATATATAATATGAAAATTATTATCGAAATAATTCAACATTTCCGAAGATAAAATTTGCAATTTGAAAAACTGCAATCGTTCAACAGCTTGCGAGTTATCTCTTCACATTTTTTTTCTTACAAATACTTGTTTAAAAACTCAAATCACGCTTGCAAACATTCCTTGTTCCCTCTGATATGTTTATTGTTTACAAACAAGGGTTGTGCTCGGGCGCAGTGCTTACATGAGCGCAATTGACTCTAGAGTTACTGTTTGGAAGTACTGGGATACGGAAAAGCTTGCCCCGTGGCATGCAGACGCAAACTTTGTATTGCGCAGATTCAGCTTGATTATCAGTTTTATATGAATGTACAATTGGCATTTTTGCGATATCGAGAAAAATACCTTCCTTGCCATTTAGAATAATACTGTTATTGCTTTTCACATTGATATCACTGTCAGCCATCCACACAATGGATTTGCTCTCCATCGATGTGCTTTCGGCGCCGTGGAGAGTTATGTGCGAATCAGATTCAAAATTTAGGCTCGAATTAACAGAAGAGACTATTCTATGAGTCTCGGCTATATTGACAGCCAATTTTTCCACTCCGCTGGGCAGACCAAAATTTGGATAATTTGTGGAAAAGAGTAAATTGCCTGTGCGCAAGTCCTTCACATTGAAAGACTCGATCTGATCAAACGTTGTTTCATCCTTGAGAATTTGTAAATTAGCTCTTGGACTGTTGTGGTGACGATTTTTCACAGTCACGCGTACACCAGCATCGTCGCCTGTGAATTCCATCGGCTCGTCGCCATATCCCTGGCAAATGCCTTGGTGAACGCAGACCTGCATGAAGATGCATTTTTTAAACATAAAATTTCAAACACTGCCTTCGAACATTTGCAGGAAACATTTGCAGTTTTTGTGAGATATTTTTCATGATAAATCATTGATTGATAAATCTCAATCGAATGAATACTGCTAAAGATTTCTCAGAAGATTTAAAAAATATTTTTCTATTGCAAAAATGAAGTAGTATCTTGATTTTTTTACTTTGTCCAAATCTGTTCTACCATAGAACTTGACGAGATTTTCTTCAGGTATAACTTCCATAGCTTCCATTCCATGGCTGACTCGTAAAACGTTGATAATCATGATGCTCAGAACAAGATTGAACAAGCCCACGATACCGACACAACAAAACAAAAAAAACAAGCAGTATCTTTTTGTCGATTCCACCGGCGTTGTCGACGTATCCCGACATTTGATTTCTGCATTATTTCTCGAGAGAACGACTTTTGTCCCACAGACGTTTTCGGAGCTAATTAAAAAGAAAAAAAAAATGTTTGAATAACGATCATAACTTTTATCGTATTTCATTTTTGATGTACTTGACGTCAGTATTGTTTTTCCCGAGGTTTCTGTTGAGCAGAGGACCTTCACTGTTTGACAAATTGTCGTCAGTCCTGGATATCGAAGGCGATCCGTTATCGTTTCGGGGATCGGCCAGGCTCGCCATTTTCAGTCGTTAAAATCGTAATTCCAAAAAAAAAAAAAAAAATTTGAATCCTTACTGTGATTGGGATATTTTGATAGTACGAGAGAATGGAAAATAAAAATTCACGTGAGGTAGGCCAGGATTGTGCGTAGTATAAAAGACGGGAAACGGGAATGGAAGAACTCACGGTACGTGGGAGCGACTTGGAATGAGCTTTTTCTCCAAAATACGGCGCTTGCGCCTCTCCCGAAATATCGATCCTCAGCCCAAATAGCAACGCTCCCACGATGCTGAGACCGAAAAGCTCCAAAACTCCTGATTCGTTTGGGGATTCAGTGACGACTTTGGCGTAAAATTTTCAACATTTTAGTTGAATAATTCTAGGAAAAGACGCGAGAAAAAAATAATTTCTTTGTGATAAAATGTATTTCAGCATGCACCTTACATTTCGATACTGACGGAGTAAAACTTAACGATAAGACCTACAAAAATCTTTCATTTAACAAAGTTCTTAACTGTATGAAAAAAAAAATGCATTGATTATACTTGTTCTACAATTACATGAAAAGCCTATTAAGAATAGAGCCATATTTTTAAAACGATAAATTCCTTACGCTAAAGCTTGTCCTTCATAGTTTTTTACAGTTATGAAAAGTATTGACGAATAATTGAGTTTTATTACAAGATCTAAAGGTCACAATTCATAATCACATCGGTTGTCCGAATCGTCGCGTATTTCTATAAATAATCATTTTCGCTTGTCTTTAAATAGTTTTTGGTACTTTTGCTTACGATGAAAAAGAGAGTTGCAATTGTGTATTCGCGATTTGTCGATTTTTCTAGCGTAATAGAGCACGTTACCCTTTTGAGAGATCGTTGCTTAAGGTAGTTCCATAGTTTTATCGTTTATTTAAGATTGGTGTTGAAAATTGGTACAGTCGTTCTTGGATATGTTACGCATATGCGTACCAAATTTTAAGAGGTTTCATCACATAGAAATTGAGATATTCATTATTAAAAATCCCAATTTTTAGTGCTCTTCCATAAGATCCTGTGTTTAATATTGCCATTTTCAATCCTAAATATCTTCAATTCTAGAAGGTGAACCTTGTTAAAATTTAGCATAGCTCTTTATTGTACTTTAAAGAAGTTTCTTTTGATTAAAAAAAAATCCTAAGATTATGATTTTATTAATTTTCATACGTACGTAGCAAGTACAAGTCACTTTGGATGAGCTTGAATTTGGAGTATATTGTTCTTGAAATAATTTGCAACGACTTTTCTTAATTGACTTAAGCTCAAAAACCACATGGTATGGAGATAAATTGAGTTAAAAACTTTTGATTTTACTGTACCTATAGAACTACCTTAAGTTTTCTAAGCTTATGATTAATACAGCGGATTAAAGATACGCACAAGTTCAATCTTCACGTATGAGCTTTTTTCGAAATAAAAAAAAAATTATGAATAGATTGACAAAGAGCGCATTTTCCTTTTGTACAATCGAGGAATTATTTCCTCATTGTCGTAATACATCGTGTCATTATGATCGTTGTAATACCTCAACAGATTTTTTCCGTAACGATAATATTCGTTTCTGTCGCGAAAAATGCTTCTAGGATGCTCCTTTCTTTTTTTATTTCGACAAGCTTCAGTTTTTCGACATCTCATTTTACGCTCCAATTTCGTCGGGCATCTTGCTCCACCATTGCGAGGCTTTACCTGAAAAAAATGAGGCACAGTGACAAATGACAAAAAATAAATTTAAAAAATGTCTATTACAAATTTGAATTAAAATAGAAATGTATTTTTAAAAAATATTTTTTTTAATATAAAAAATTTCTAAATATTCTTTTAAACACACAGACATTTTTATATAATCATAGCAATAAATAGATGTAAGAAAATAACAATGTTATTTGATTACTCGACAAATATGTACACGATCATTTTTTGACAATTTATTTCGCAATTTTAAAGAAGTTCAAAATTGTAACTTTAACATAGGCTCTTATGCTGCGAAAAATTATGATTTTAAACGATAAAATATCTCGATTTTTACATAGTGAAGCTTCTTTAAATATTGCACATACTTGGCTGTGATTCTAAAAAAAGTCACATCAAGCAAGAGCTTGAGCTTATTACCAATATTTCTCGTCTTTTGTACGTAAAGCCGCGACAGTCGTGGCAACGTGACCATGGACTCCAATCCGTGTATCGACAATCGACTCTCTCTGTGTTGTTATATATCGAATCAGTCGATGAAATCTGGTTGTCTGATTCTATACCATTGAACGATGCATCTTCCTCATTTCCTGCAACAATTTGTTCCAAATTGAACACACGATCAAGAATCTTGCCAGTCACACTTTGTATTGATAACGATTTCATAATATATGTCGTACGAAAACATTTCGTGCATTTTTTTACATATTTTTTTGCTTCAGAAGACAATAAAAATATACTTAAAGATAAAGAAATAAATGAAAAAAAATATTCTAAAGACAAAATGTAGGCAGTTTGTAGCAAATGAATCTGCATCGAAGTCGGTTATTTACACGGGTTTACTTACTTGAAACAGCGAGTATTTCCTCTTTGCTTTCGAGTGACCTCGTCGCCTTACTGAACTTGGCAATGCACAGAGAAATAAAGGTTTCATGCGAGATGTTAAGAGTTTATTTGCATCCAAGGAATCTTGCAAAAGGGTAAACGATTATGTTGAAAAATGCCAAAGTGCTGTTAGATCGAAATAATTACTGACACATGTCACGAAATTCATCTCGCTTTGCTTTCGGACTTCTCTGCTCCTGACCAGGAATGTGATAACTCAGAACGCTGCTGATGGAAATTCTGTAATTCTCCTTGGTGGCTCTTCCCTCTTCGGCCATTTGATTAGTAAACAAGGCAAAAGTGATTATTAGACTTTTCGATAGGCGAATAATCGTGCCATTTGTCCAGAAGTCTTCGACTCACCCTCATAGTTTATACAGACTTTGATGCACTCCTCGAGAGTGTGGAAATTATTTCTATTCCCGTTGCATCCTGTATAATCGAAGAAGTGACATTGCCCACTTTGCGGATCATAGTACGTTCTCTTGTAACGACCATTGCAGTCTCCGCTTAGGACAGGCTCGTTGCATATTTCTAAAAAAGAAACATTTTTAATATTTCATTATTATCTTTGGACTTTTCAAAATGGCCATCAACAATTAATTATAAATTCTATTCTCATAATATAAATATAAACGAGAAAGTTTTCATTTTTGTTCATTTTCTTATACTTTGACGTTTGAACGACTGAACCAGTTTCGATAAAACTTGGTACACGTACAATATGTTATCTGAATTAAATTATAGTAAAATATTTTCTTTGGAAATTGTTTTTCTTTTTCTTATGGAAAATGTTTATCATTTTTCCATAAAAATTACTCTTATAAAAATAATTTTTTTTAAAGGGAATATTTTTCAACGTTGCCATTTTCTATCGTTAAATTAAAAAAAAAACTTATTTTTTAATACTTCGAAGTTACAGGAAAATTATGTGAAAAGTTTGAAATTGTTAGATTATTTAATTACCTCAAAAAAATTCAATAAAAACGACTTATTTTCAACTGAACGTTAACAAAGTTATCGAAGAAAAATTGTAAAATAATACCTGTAGCATCTTGTGGTGTTATTTCGCAACTGATAATCGACGCGGTGCAATTCGTCATCTGCGTTTTGCATTCTTCCGGAGCCTCGGCCGATTCGTCGATCGGTTGTCTCGTTCTCGACGTCACTCCCTCGCCACAGCTCGTGGTGCAAGGTGCCCAATTGGACCAATTATGATACTGCTCCGCCGGGCATTTCTGCAAATTTTTCCAATTCAATTTTCGAAAATCCTCAAGTTCATTTTAAGGATGTTGACTCCGTAGAGCAAAAAAATTCAAAGTTTGACAACGTTTTTTCCCTATACGAAGTCGTTTGAGAGAAAAAATTTATTAAGAAAAGTAAAGATTATCCAATGAAAGGTCTACTCTCTACGTGATTGCACAAAAAAATGACGAAAATTCCTTGAAAAATTAGATGAAGCTTCTCCAACGCCATACAAAGATCCGTGCAAAATTTCACTTAAATTAGGAAGCTCGTTACTGAGATATTTATTATACAAAATTGCAATTTTTAACACGTGCTCTTATGAAAAGGTACAAAAAATAGCCATTTTAAACAATTAATATCTAAATGAGGAGCTTCCTAATCGTCGTGAAATTTTGACACAACCTTTTGAATATATTACTTAATATTATGCAAAATTTCCAAAAATCTTCCATCATTTTTAATTTTGAATACAATATCCTCAATATTTTAGAATTTTTATCGTCGATTTACTGCTTCAAAATCAGGATCTGAGCATGGATCATTCAAGCATGGAATTGTTTGTTGAAGTTCCGTCCTCTGGATGACCGTGCGGCAATATTTTCGGTGTTTCTTGTTCTTGAAATTACGCGAGCGCGTTTGATAACCTTCTCCGCAAGTCGACGTACAGTCGCTCCAATTGTTCCATTCGGTGAGCTCGCACTCCTGCTGATTCAATACCGTTGGATCGTCGACACTGTCGAACAAAAAAATTTTTTAAGGTAGTGCTCCAGCCAAACGAAAGTCTGCAGAAAATTTTTATATCGAGTATATAAGTAAATTGATTAGTTCCTAATTTATTAGAAAAAAAATCGAGGGGATTCGCCGATGTCACTTTCGAGAAAAATTGAATTGAAAATGTGCTTTTTAACACGCAAACATCGCCCAAGATAGTAATTATGTACAATTATTTGGGTTTTTGTGTTGTTAAAAACTGCAGATCTAAATTTAAAAAACCTCTCATTTTGTTCGTCATTAAAAAATATCCAATTAAAAAAAAATATGGGCCTTTTACCGAGCTTTCTAATCAAATAAAATATAATTAATGGAAATTTAAGCTATAAATCGCAGATCTCCAACGTTTCTTCAAATATTTGGAAACTTTGCCCGCAACGTAAAACTTTTAAAATATCATAAATAAATAAATAAACACATCTATGTATAATAATCATGCGTTTTATAAAAAAATAAACCACTTATTTTTATAATTTTTTGGTGCCCCCACAAAATACGAACCTACGCTGGAGAACTACCTTAAATGCCGATTGTCACAAATATACTCAATTTTTATACTTTCGTGGCGTTTTCTAAACGATTTTTTAATTGAATTTTTTGTATAATAAATTCTCTGTAAAACATTTATTTGTCTAGAGCTTTATACAAAACTCTGGATAAATTTACAGTGAATTAAAAAATTCGATGATTTACCAATGTGGATCGTTTCTCTGACACGATCTCCTGTCTGTCAGGGTGACAGTGCAGTTATTCGCAACCGCGGCAACCGGATCACGATAATTCCGTTGTCTCAATTGTTTTCCTCCACAATTCTGTGGACAGGGGCCCCAAGGTCCCCAGGGTGTAGTCTTGCAGGCTTCTGTCAATTAAACATTTTTTCAAAATTATTCGGGAAAGGAATACGATGGAATGATGATAGGAAACACAGGAATTGGCGTGTAATTGAAAAAAAAATGTAATTTTGAGCAAAAGTGCCATTTCGAGGACAAAAACGAAACAATACTTGCTGTTTCTAGGATGTTTTGTGGATTTTTCACCGCTGTCAGTGTCTGAATCTTGGTTAGTGTTTTCACAAGCTTTCTCGTAAAGTCTCTGCCTGTTCAAATGGAGCTTCGCCAAAGGTTTCATTTTCAGGCCCGTTGGATCGTAGAAGGGAGATCTCGTGTCGTTAGGATACGTCGACGTTATACGTCTGATCGGCTCGGGCTGGTCAGGCGTTGGATCCGACGACTATAAATAAATTTTCATCGTTACAGAATCTTTCAATATCGTAAAAAATATTCACAGAGTGAAAATAATAAAAACAAAACGTTGACTGATTATTTTTTTCTTACTGCTTTCAGATTGAAATATTAAATGTTAATTGAAATTATATACTGATTTTTAAATAAACCTGAAAATGAATTTATTAATTGATACAAATTTCTTCTTCTTTTTTTTCAGATTTTTGGTAATACTCGGATTCGAAAAAATGTGACGGAAATACTGACTGTGTAAGTGATTCCACTATCGATTCCTGCATCGAAAGGGTACAGATTGAGCTCTTTGTGCTCAACCCAGGAGCAATTCGACAAGCAGAGTTCGAGCCCTGATATTCCCACGATCCAGTCCGGAGAAGGTACTGTCAAAATTCATATTTCTATCAATGAAAAAATTCTTGACCATCGATTTTGCACTAGGAAACAACAAAAACAATCAATTTTCTACCTATTTTTGAGACTAGGGACATCAGGTGATGTAAATTGTCGACTCGAAAAACCGCAAACGTTCGTCCGGTTACGTTCGGGAATGTTATTCCTCTTGCCTTTATTATCGTTCGAATTTTATCACTCTACGATTTTTTTCAACGAAAAAATAATGAGTTTAAATTAATAAATTTTTATCTGGTTGCACGATAAGTCGATTCGTAGATTATTCAATTTACCTGACTCTTTAGTTCCGACTCCAAAGTTCTCGTCATACCGTTTTCAGCGACTTGTTGCAAACCAGCACTCACGATTTCCCCATGTTCCCAAAGAGTGTAGTTCGTCGTGTGCGACGCTCCGATTATGTCAGAGAATCGTATAAGCCAGCCTTTACTAGGAAAATCCTGCAGAACATTTTTTCAATTCGTAGAAAATAAAATATAAATTAAATTGAATTATTTTTTATTTTATCAAGTATTTCAATAATTAAGATTGTTCGATAATTCCATGCCGTACCAAAAAGGAGTTACTCCCCTTCGTGAAAAAGTAGTATTAATAAAGTTCCAAATTAAAAAAAAGATTTCTTTAAAATTAAAAAAAAAATTAAACGAATTTATTCTAAAAGAGTTACTTTTCTTTTCTGTTTCTCTAAAGTACATAATTTTTACTAAATTCTCGTAAATAAACGTTTGCATTAATAGTTGTTGTTACATCATTTTAAATGAAGATACTAAAAAATATAGGATTGTCGTATAATTTTCTGCTCTTGGGTTTTAGTTTTGGTAATAAAGTTTGAATATGAAGTTCGATTATGATTAAGTAAGGGAAACATTTTTTTTTCGATAAAAAGTAAAGTAATTAAAAAGTTATCTGGTCTGGGATATTATTACCTTAGGATGGGTGTTTCTCGACCATAAACCTTCGAAAGTAACCTCGTATTTGGCTTCGTCACAAGCGCAACATTTTTCGTTCACCGGGCCCGGATCGTCGTTTATTGAATCTTCATTCTGGCAAAGAATTCTCTCTAAACCACCCTCGCTCATGAACCAACTTTCCGCGTTTTCCACGACAATCGCTCTGTTCACGAAAAAATTATCACATTTAACATTTCACTTTTAATTTTTTATCCACGCTACACGTAAAAAATTTTTCGTCAGCTCTGAAAATATTGAGTCTGATAACTCTGAAAAATGTCCAGATAATAATTTTTTATACCTTGGAAACAGCATAAAAACGACGTATAAAAAAAAATAGTTACTTCTTATAATTTTATAACACTTTCATTCGCTTTTAAAGGGATTTTGAGTACGAGAAAAAAAAAAGTATTTGAATGAAGAAAAAAGGTTATTCGCGATGATGGATAAATTAAATTGATAATTTGTAAAATACTATTTTATAGTATTTATATTATTTTATAGTATTTATAGCATTCGAGAAATATCTTGATTTTTCCGTTCATTGGATTTGTTCATTCCGTTGACCCTTTCCACTTATAAGTGGAAACCGTGGATCTAGAGTACGCAGCGTCAGCTGAAAAGCAAGTATCGTCGGAAATCGGGGTATCGGGGATAATCTCGCTCCAGTGAACGAGAGGGTTCTGAAGAGCGGAGAAACAAAAACGTCGAAGAATCGATAAATAAGCTTGGAGGTGTGAAAACTGATGAGATATTGGAAATAGCCAAAAAACGCATGCGCTTCTCATTTTCATTTTTCGTTTAATGCGTAATTATTCACAAACTTTAATTTTCAACGAAGAGATTTTACACGATAAACTATCGCGCAATTATTTTTATGATTGAACTAATCATTTTTTAACCAAAATTGCTATATTTTGCGTAAAAAATAAACATTTGTGTAAAATTCGAATGATCGAGTTTGTGTTAGAAGTTTGAGTAGCAAAACGTTTTGCCACACTTCGTCCTCGAACTGATTAAAAAATTGTGAAATGTGAGCAATGTTTAATAATCGATGAAAATCGCAATTTTTTGTATATAAGCAATTTCGGTAAGTGTAACTATACTGTTCGTAGCGATTTAAACGTAAGTTAAAAAATTTGATATTTATAAAAATTTTATTTTCAATTCTTTAGTTTTTAGATCTAGTTTGTAGTTAGTTTTGAGAATTTTTTTACTGAAATTTCATTTAATCGATCTTAATATAGTACTGCTGTGAACCGTATTAAAAAAGAGTCACTTTTCACGGAGAAATAGACTTTTAGAGGGATAGAAATTTACAAATTTTTCATAATATTGTCAAGAATTATAAAAAAAATTATGCTATTTTTATTGAATTTTTGCCACTTGTACTCAATTTCGTGAGCACAAATTTATTTATTTATCAATAATCGAAAATAAATAAAAAAAATTTTGTTTTATAATTTATTTTCTATTCAATGATTTTTTTTCGAAATCTAGATGTTTTATAATGTCAAATATCTGTTTGATTTATTTCGTTTTATGTTCACCTGATAATCACGCAGTCGACTGATTCGGAAGGACTCGTCCAGATTACCGAAACTTGCGTTTTCGGAATTTGGTTGCTCTCGACAACAGCACTGGGACACTTGTCCGAGAACTGAGTGAGAAATTCATCGGCGATGTCAAAGTGACCAGCGGGATGGGTCTCGTTCCTGTTTTCGACCGTCAGTAGAAATCTCGTGAATTGTTCAGACCCTTCAGGTTCTGCACTTCTTCCTTCGATGGTTACTACGAAGAAAAAAATATTAAATTCCCCAATTTCCATTTTTTCTTTTTTTTTTAGCAACGAAACATGAGAAATAGACTCACCATTGTATTTCGTGTTCAGTAGATAGTCATCGACGGAGTCAGATTGATTTAGGATTGTGACAGTAATCCAAAATCTGCCCTCGAGAGGCGACGGAGTTTTCGTCGCAACGTCCAATATTTGTGGACACTTCAGTGAATCGATTATAGATGCCAGACTCAGTAGCACAAAAAAAACGAACTCTCTCGCGTGGAGAGTCATCTGAAAGTTTAAAAATGTATGTTCGCTGCATAAATTAAAAAAATCTTTCATATCTAAAAGTGAATCGTTTAATTAAAAATACTGAAAATTCGTTCAGTGATCGTCGGATCGCAAATCGGTTTGGTATAAATATTGAATGTACATTGAGAGAAAAATATGGTAGATTTTACTACAAAGTGACAACTATATTCATTATTATCATGAAAGTAAATATACATATTTTTAGATACTGTCCATTATAATTGGTATAATTGGTAGTTATTATTTATTTTTTATATAACCAGTGCAGTTGTCGTTTTAAGGTAGTACAACCGCGAAGCTGTATTGAGACAGATTTTCTTAAAAAATTTCACAGGTCTTATTTAATGTCGTATGAAAACGTGTATCACATTTTACAAAGCTTGACCATCTAGAAATCGAGATATAATACATTGAAAGTCGTTGCTTTTTCGAATCTTCCATAAGAGCCCATGTTAAAAGTAGCAATTTTGAAAATTTAATATCTAAATAACTACACGGTAAAGTCTTTTTAAATTTTGCAAATACTTTAACACAATGCTGACGAAGATCTGTACAATTTTTGAATAAATTTTATTTATATATAAATAAATTAAATAAATAAATAAATTAACACAATGCTAACGAAGATCTGTATAATTTTTGAATAAATTCTGTCTCAAGGAATTTCAAGTGAAGATTTTACATTTAGTTAACACATATAAGGATAAACCTTTGAATACACTATCTCAGTTGTACTACCTTAAGGAGATACTTGCATTTAGCGGTTTTAAAGATAATTTCTTCAAAATTTGCATATACGTTCCTTAGCATTGTACACAAGCGTGTGTAAAATTTGAAGAAGTTTCACCGTGTCAGAATCGAGATATTAAGTATTGAAAAACACAATTTTTCGGAACTTGCCATAAGAGCTTACGTTAAAGTTGCTACTTTTAACATTAAATGTCTCGATAACTAAATGTTGAAATCATCTCAAATTTTTCCAGCATTTTAATGCAATGGTGAAGAACGTTTGCATGGTTTTTCAAGAAGATATCTTATATAAATAAAAACCCGAGACTTTGCCTTTAGTTCGTACGGAGAAAAAAACTTGATACAGCCCTTAGCGCAAGTACCTCCTTAAAGTGAAATTAATTATCGTGATTTTTCTCAGTGTGACAAAGAAAAGCGCGGAAGGGCTCGGATTTGCTCATGACTCATTGAATATATAGACGAAGGTGAATGTCGCGTAACCGAGTTGACAAGTCGGGCGGCAAGACCGTTCCAAAACACGAATGTCAAATTTTCAAGAAACTCTTGTCCAAATGTGATTCGGATTAACTACGTCGGAGCGTAAAATTGATGAAATTATTGTTTTATCGCTCGTGCCGGAAAGCTCCGTCGCTTATTCGATTAAAAATAATTCAATTTCGAGGGTTAGCTGTATTTATTGAAATATCGATTATCTATCGGGTCTCGCATCCTTGCATCAAAAATTCGCGATGCGAGAGCGACGATATTTTTAACCGTTATGGGTTTTTTTCCCCCTCTGAGCAAACACATTAATGACGCTTTTTCTCCTTCGAAGCAATTACAATTCCCTGCGGCGACGAAACGATGAAATAACCGAGGATAGGGTGTTTAATGGAATTAAAACCGTTCACCGCTATCAATGCTAATTTTTACTCGGAATTAGTTGAGCCAACTCGCGATACTCACTTCAATTTGTCTTGGCCACTCGGCTCGGGCTTAATCGAGCGAAAAAATAGTGGAGAAAGGGGGAGACGCCCGGGGTAGGAGGAGACGAGGTAACCCGTGTTCCCGTCACGTGGAATTTAATCGGATTTAGATAAAAAGTACGTCCGTCGCGACCGGGTCTCTCTTGACGACTGAGAGCAGCTTTCCCCGCTTAACAAGTTCGAGACGTCTGACCCGATGCGGACGCCACTACTGTCGCGGAAGAGCCGCATGCGTGACTCGCGCACGCGTTACTCGATTATCTCCCACGACGTTCCCATCGTAATTTACGTATGAAACTTCGTTTCATCCGAAACGGAGCGAGCTTCCACGTCCGAGCGACGCCACACGATTTACCCGTGGCTGCGAAATTTTTCTGCACCCGCGACGATATTTAACGCGCTGAAAAATTATAGAGCGTCAGAGAGAGAGAGAGACAGACGGACAGAGGACAAAAGTCACGTCCGTTAATTGAGTTGGCCTTACTGCACGCTCCGCTAAAATTATTTTATTTACGAGTCCGCCAATGTTTACGAGTGCGCCTCCGGAATTTTCGGTAATGGAGAGATATCGCTCCGGTCTGACTGAACTTCCGTCACGGGCTCGGCGTATCTTCGTGGCACGTTATCCGATTAGTCCTGACTTTCCCCAAAGGTCGACGCGATGCGCGTTTTTTTTTTTCCTACGAACCGTTTCGTCCCCCGCGAACGGGATTCCATCTCCAAATTCAGTGACGCGCTCGCTTCGAGCGTGTTGCTCTCGTCATGTTATTTTTTTTTTTTGCTAGGGATTTCCCAATCTCACGAACAATCTCGTCTTCGGCTTTGCCCAGCGTCCTACGGTCATACGTCACAATTTAATTTTTCTTTTTTTTTGACGACGACAGCTCCAATTCGTAATGACACGAAGAAATTTCGTAATACTGATATTATCTCTTTTGGAAAAATGTGACGTCATGATAGAGTTAACTTCAAAAACATCGTACATGGGGCTTAATGTAATTTATATTTAGAATTTTAATATTCTGTACATTTTCGAAAATACTCGTGCGCACGTACATAAGAAAAATTCACGCATGTACATACATTAAGCTATGAGATGCATGAAGGTTTCTCAGAATTATGTTTGAGTCGTAAGTTTTTCGTCTTCCTTCTCCGATTCGGCCTGGGGCTCCGTGGATGGCGCAGCCTCGATCACAGGACAGAGATAAATCTTGTAGTTCGAACTTGTGCTGGTTCTTTTGATTGTCGACAAACCCTTAATCATTTCTTGTATTTCATTGTAAATATTCTCCTGTAAACAAAATTTAAGATGTTTAATAAAATTTTTATGCATTCTACTCTTCTTTTTTTTCTGTATTCACTTCATTCCAACGTGAATAAATTTTTTTTTGTCTTTAGAAATATGTCACAATTTTAAATGTTTCGAAAAAATTGAGAGCTATAAAATTTCATTTTGTCCCAGTGTCATCAACTGTTCTAACGACATGCTTTTTCTACTGTTTTGATTTTTGAGGGAAATTACTGCAAAACATGAGCAGATAGTTTACAAGCAAAATTTATTTTTGAAAAAACCTAATATTTTATTTTATCAAGCTCCGTACAGTGAATGAATATTATTCTTATTGACAGTAATAAAATATATATATTCGTTTACAAGGCAGCTTGTGGAGTCTTAATAATTATATGAAATTGTCTATAAACACTCAAAATATCAGTATCAGCAGTCTGGTCAATGTTTAAAAGATATATTGTTTTATTTTGAATAGAAGATCATTTATTTAATATGCATTCTCTATTTCAAAGCATCATAAATATTACATTTTTCATGATAATACTAATTTGATTCTTAAAGATTTCTTAATAAACTACAGAACTGTAGATACATATATTTCAAACATGTTACAAAAAATTTCAATCACTCAGATTCAAAGATATAGCTGTTGAAAGTTTGAATTTTCTTCAAAATAGTACAAGATACAAAAATAGTTTTTAGATACTAAAATCTTGCAGTGCTGCTTGTTTTGTTTTATGATTAATGTTTGTTTTTCATCATTTCTCGTTAGTGATTTTCATTTAAATATATTTTTGGAGCTTGACTGTACTGAGACACTACCATGAGTAAATTTTGCTATTTAAATTTCATTTGAATATTAAACAGCTGCTTAAAACTCTTCATTTATTATTATTAACTAGATGAAGTCTGATTGTGAGCCACTCTTCCAACAATTTTAAAAGTTTTTAACTTAGTCTACAAATTGCGATCGCTTATAAAGTATTTAATTGAAAACATAAATTTAAAACGCAATAAGTATTTTATAATATAATCTAAATTTTGATATGTAATTGATAAATGGAATAAGTAGTTGGCCGCGCAAATCTCTGAAAATCAGACAAGCTTTTTCCAATTCATAATTTATTTTCTACATCTTATATTTGATTGTTAAAAGATCATTGCCATTTTACTTATTGCTTTCATATTTGCTATGCAAAGGTACTAAGAGAAAATAATTTCAATATTTTACAGTTTATTTCTGCAAAACTTACAGCTCTTTCCTTATTATCGTCAACCGAAAGGACAATTCTGATTTCATGCCTCTTTTTCAAAAATTTCAAAATTGCTTTATATTTCGTTTGCAAATCGTGAACGTTTATTTTAGTAGACAGTATTAAAAATTTTTCCTCTTTCAAATCTAATTTCTTCTTCAGGGCTTTCTGTTTCTTATATTCCGCTCCTTCTTGTATGAATTCTTTGCTTGTCATGAGCTTGTAAATCGGCCTCTCCGTTTTCGTGTCCAAGTCCATTATTTTGATGAGCTTCAATTTTCGCCGCTCTGCTAATTTTTGTGCAGCTTCTAAAGTTGTTACTGACATACTATTATTTTCCGAAATCAGTGTCACTCTCGGTACATACTCTTTCTTTTTTTTGGGGTTAGGTTCGCTTTTTTCATAATCCATGCTCGCTTCGGGATGTTTTTCTCTCGAATATGATTTCCATGTGATTGATGTCCAAGCATTTTGGCACGTGCGTCGTTCCTCACACTCTTTCAGAAAACTGGCGATTATTCCAAAATTCGACCGAATCCGGGGCGTGAAAATTTTTGCAGCTGTACAAAATATCGCTATGGCCATTGTTGTTCAACTATATCGATAAAAATTCATTCACGACAGAGTGTCTTGACGCCGAGTAATAAAAGATGCAAGATCGGCAACGTCGGGACAATGCCGTGTTTATTGACAGCAGAATTGGATTTATCCAAATTTATTTATAATTTACACAATAATATTATTTAAAAAATTTGCAACGATGAAACAATAATTATTTGTTTTTGGCTTCAAAATGGAGCATCACAGTTTTTTTAGAATACATTCAGAGATTTAAGAGAATGAAGACGAGTTTTCGTGGTATTTGCACAATCTTTGCTTCTCGGTTGATAAAAAAGGACCTCTGACGTGTTTTTTTTCCATTCATTCAATGTTTTATGGCACGCAATTATACTATTTATTATAAATAATATTTGGATTTGAAATGAACATTGCATCGGTTCGATAATTTTTTTTAAATATTATAAACAAGAATGTTCAATAGTTATTTTACAACGTAAAAATAATTTATTAAAAGGAGAGTAACGAGAATGCAGTGATATTCAAATCAATAGAGATATATTTACATGTTTTTATTTTTTCAATGCTTCAATAAATATATTCCGAGGCAGTGGAATGTTCCCTATCATTCTCATTTTCCTTTTGCCAGCAGCCTGAGCTGCGAGCAGCTTATTTCTTCTTGTAATGTCACCACCGTACTGAAATAAAAACCAAAAAATGATTAAAAAAAAAAGAAAAGAAAACAGAGACTATAAATGATTTTTCGTTAATGTGAGATCTGGGCAAAAGTTTATATACCAATTTTGCAGTTACGTCCTTTCTGAACGGTTTTAGATTTTCTCTTGCAACTATCGTTCCGCCGACTTTCGCTTGAATGGCTATGAGGAATTGTTGCCTAGGGATTATGTCCAAGAGTTTTTCACACAATTGCCGGCCCTTCTCCCTCGCGTTCGATCGATGTATCATTATGCTCAGTTCTTCGACGACAGAATTGTTCAGAAGTATCTCGAGTTTAACGATATCCGATGCCTCGTAACCATAGTCCTCGTAATCGAAGCTCGCATATCCGGACGAGATGGACTTTATTGTATCGTGAAAGTCGACGATAATCTCATTCAACGGTAAAATATATTGCATCATGATTCGTTTGCTGTCAATATTTTTCGATGATTGTTCCATGCCTCGCTTGCTCATGCAGAGTTTCATTATGCTTCCCATATAATCATCTGAAAGCGTAAAAAATGTTTGAAAGTCGAACAGCAATGTGTGTGTCCGAGGAAAAAGTTTCTCTAGGTTGTTTCGATACCCACCGGGAGTTATAATTGTTGCGAGCACCATTGGTTCATAGAACTCTTTAACAATCTGGGGATTAGGATATTGAACTGGATTGTTGAACGTGAATTCTTCATTGCCATACTTCTCGATATTTTTGGCACCTGTTATTAAAGCTTTGTACGTTACTGCTGGAGATGTAACTATCACATCTGCACCGTATTCCTGTTCGAGTCGTTGTGTAAATACTTCCATATGCAACAGCCCCAAGAAACCTAAGCGCCATCCCTGTCCAAGAGCAGGGCTGTGTCATAAATTCATTTAAGTATTTAATTTGTAACTATATAACATTATAGTGGCTCCATATAATTTTTATAACAAAATAATGAAACTAAAAAATATATAACTGAAATGATTTTTAGTTTTAGTTATTTTTACCTGGTTTCGATAGCGACGGTAACTCCACCGTCGTTTAAAGTCAATTTTTCAATGGCACTTCTTAAGGTAACATTCTGTGATTGATCCATTGGATAAATTCCAGCAAATACCATTGGTTTTGAATCTATAAATTTAGTTATTGGCCCAACAGGCTTGTTTTTTAAATGTAATGTGTCACCAATATGCGCTTCGGTAACGCTACGCATATTACATGTTATACAACCCACTTGTCCGGCAGAACTGAAAAAATTAATTTGTAAATTAAAAAATGTTGCTGGATTTCCAAATTCAAAATTGAAGAAATAAACTTAAAATAAAAACGTACAGGGATTTGACACTTTCCAGATCAGGCCTGAGCAAATCGATTGTTTTTACTTCATAAGTTTTACCAGTGTGCAAGGACGTCACTTGATCCTTAACAGAAATAGTTCCATTGTGCAGATAAATCAAAGCAACCGCTCCCTTGTATTTGTCATACCAGCTGTCAAAAATCAGAGCTTGGGTAGGATTTTTTTTGTCTCCGGGTGGAGCCGGTATTCGTTCAACGACAGCTTCCAAAAGTTTGTCGACGCCTGTTCCCAACTTTGCGGATATTCTCAAAATTTCACTTTTCTCGAAGTCAAACAGCATTTGCAGTTGTTCCGAGACTCTTTCAGGATTCGCGTTTTTTAAATCGACTTTATTCATTGCGGGTATTATGACGAGATCTTTGCCAAAGGCTAGATAAAAATTGGAGACCGTCTGCGCTTGGACACCCTCGTTTGCATCTACAAGTAGGATGACTCCCTGACAGGCAGCCAGCGATCTGTAAACCTCTGTTGAAAAGTCCACATGACCAGGAGTGTCAATGAGGTTCAGCAAATACTTTATACCCTTGTGAATGTACATGAGTGAAGCTGTTTGAGCTTTTACTGTTATTCCTCTCTCTTTTTCAACCTGCAACTTGTCCAGTACTTGGCATCCGGAGTTTGCTTTTATTGCCCCTGTCATTTCCAATATTCTGTCAGCCAGAGTACTTTTTCCATGATCCACGTGAGCAACTATGCTGAAGTTTCTTATATTCTCAATTGGTATGTCGTTTATCTTCAAATCTGGAGGCTCCGTAGAATAATATTTTTTGGAGAGAACATTTAAATTTCTGCAAATGGTTTTTATTACTAAAGTATTTTTATGCATGCTTGTGAAATGCATTTTTGTCAATATAATTTTTTTTAATACCTTTTGGTGGCACAAATACTACTCCTGCTTATTAAACATTTTGTTAGCGATTTAAAAATTCTTGATAATTTGTATTTTGATGCCATATTTATAACTATATGTACATTTATCAATGTTTTTAGGGTTTATTTATCAATGAGTTTGGAATACTCGTTGCAGAATGTACGAGAATTATTTTTCTAATCGATAAAACAGAATTCTTCTTTACGAACTTAAAATAAGATGATTCTCGTTTTAATGTACTTATGGTAATAAAGAATTCGACTACAAAATTCAAATAAAAAAAAAGATTAGATGAATCACAAGACATTTTAAATTTGTTTTTTTTAAGTAACATTTTATTTCTTACATTTTTTGTGTAAATACGATTATGTTTCGAATCACAGCATCATACTTCAATAAAAATTGAAGCTTTTTATATTTTTCTACAAAATGATAATTTTATCAAGAATATTTCAATATTATATTGCTCAATTTACAATTATTCCACGATTGTGTTAATTATATACATTATTTGAAAAGTAAAATCATTATCCGATTAGGTCATTTGACAGCTCGAAAATATTTTCCACTATTCACATTGCAGTAGTAAAAATAACAAGTACGAAACGTTATCTTGAGCAGAGATGATAGAACAGTTAAAAAAATATGTTAAAGATGTAAAAAATGGCACACAACAAATTCTATATACTATCCTTCACGCATGAAGCATAAAATATTTAACATTTGTACTCTCTCTTTACTTCAAATACTTTTTTTGAAAAGTACCAAGAGAAAAAAAATTGGTTTAAGAACTTTGAACGAATTATTTCTTCAGAAAAACCTAATTCAAATTCAATATTTATATATTGTTAATACGTATCAATATCCTCGGATAAAAAAACTTATAACAAAAAATTCGAGGGTGATATATCCTCGAACCAAAATATCCACGATAAAATATTCGTAAAATACAATATTCCAATTGGTAGTACTCATAATCATTTATGCATCATAATAATTTTTTCCAATAATTTGTCATTTGTCAGCATAATAATCATTTTAACACCTTTTTCAATCATCTCTGTTGAGCAAGCATAATTGATAAGAGTTCTATCAGTCGTCGGAGCAAGTTCGTTTATATTTGTTATTCTGTTTTCTTGAGTCAGAGTCAAGCCAAGAGCAATATTAAGATTTGTAATATCGAAAAACGAAAACCACTGTTGCTCGATGTAGGATTTTTATAGTTGTTCAAAAGTTTAAAAAAAATGTAACTTTGCAATGCGTGACATATAGAAAATATTTTTGTAACACAATTATTAATATAATTTTGCCAAGTTGTACATCAGGTGAATATTTTTGTTTGTGGTAGTTCTAGCACTAAATTATAGTTATGAGATTTTGTTGAAAGCTTGTTGAAATTTTGTTCGATTCTTGAAAGCTTCTTGAAAGAAGTTTTCCTTCGTTTTTTATAAAAATCTCATAACTTTATTATTCTTGATTTTCATAGGCATAGAACGAGTACAGATCGTCTTCGATGATATTGAATTTTGAGTATGTTGCTCTTGAATCGATTTGCAACAATTTTTGTTAATAGACTTAAGCCCAAAAATCATATGGTATACAGATAAATTAAGAAAAAAAACTTTTGATTTGTCTGTACTGCTAGAACTACCTTAATTCAGTTTTCATATTATTCTGATTCTCATTAATTTGCTAAATATATAGACAGTGCACCTAAAAACGATGACTAGTAAAACTTTGACGATTTCTGGCTCGTTACAAACTTTTTATTTCGTGGATTTTTTGTTGTTGATATTTTACTTCACTCTCTTCAATTCTCTATTTTTTAGGTTGTTGTGGGATGAAATATTTTTGATAACATTTTAATAAAAATTTGCATAGACATTCTTTGATGCAATGTGCACGTGTGTACCAATTTTTATAACGATTTGTAGTACGAAAGTCGAGATATTTATTGATAAAAATCACAATTTTTTGATATTGCAATTTTCAACAATAAATATCTCAACTTCTACACTGTGAAGCCTCATGAAATTTTACATGGATCATTGTCCAACATCAAAGAACGTTTGTTTAATTTTTTACAAAAATCCAATCAAATTTAGTTTCGAAATTTCTGCAATCATATAACAAGCACAATTGACCTTGGACGACCATGTAATTCGAGTATGTTGCTTTTTAGTCAATTTGAAACAACTTTTTTTAACGAACTTTGACTCGAAGACCACTTGTTGCCTGAGAAAAATAGAGCAGCAACTTATCGATTTAACTTTCACCCCACAACAACCTTAAATATTTTTTTTATTAAAAGCACCGGGAAAAAAAAATTGTGCAAGTATTTCGAACAATCATTTCTCCAGACTAACTCACACTCGAGCCGAAATCTATACCGAACAACCTCTTTGCGATTTCTTTGACAAAGGCTGGAAATTTGTGCAAAAAGCAAGTAGACAGATAAGCGAGAAAAGTCGTCTTGTTCGAGTATGTCGAGGCCGCTAATTCACAATGGCGATTAACCGCGACGGTCTCAGCGATACCCTTGGACATGGTGGAACTCGATCTCTTTTGCAAAGCCTCGAGCTGCTTTTCGCCAAAATTGACAGCTCTATCGAGCGATTTGTTCAAGCCGCGGTTCATCATTTCTCTCACTCCGGGATATTTTATAGTCCAGCTAAAAGTCCTCCTGCAATTCGGTGAAAAAAAGTTGCAATTAAAAACGAGAAGTAATTCTTCTTAAACAAAACAGTTACGATTTTTTCCCCTCATTTTTTAATATGTATTATTGATTATGTTTTAAATTATTTAAAATTATGTATAAGAGGTAGGAGGAAAAATCAATCACTAAAGTTTTAAAAAATTGAATTTTTCGTGAAAATTTTTTTTCGAAAATGTTAGTTTTACATGCGATTTGTATGTACCAGGATCGAAAATATTCGGGTTTGATTTTGAGACCTCGATAATTTACAGATAAATTGATCGAAATTGTCATTGTATGCTAAGACACTTTATTGGACAAACTTTTTTTTTCACGCTAAAATCACCTGTGCTCGAAAAATGACAAAAAATCAATTTTACTTGGACGAAAAAGATTCTGGTGCATACATTGAAGGTTAATGCGAGATAATTTTTCTTTATCGTTGAATTCTTACTTCATCAAAAAATATCGAATCCACGAATAATAACTGAGCGATGCTCGTAATCTTGGCATGGGAATCTCGAGCAGTTCGGTTAGATAGAGAACACTTTGTTCATAGTTAGCAGTGGGAAAATAATATTGAATTCCCTCGATAACACATCTGAGCATGTGCTCCCATTCCGGTGTTATTTCACGTAAATTTGGTTTCACCCAGTACTCGAGGAAATCTCTTGATCTTTGCTTCACGTCCTCCAGACTTCCCGAGCAGAAATTGAATCTGCGAAAAAAGTAAAAATTAATAGTCACCATAATAGATGCTACACTCAAGGTTTAGAAAAACCGGTCGGAATTGAATTGCCGTTCGAATAAAAGTTACAGGAAAGAATTATGTTTCGATCGAGGAGAGTGTCAAGGAAATCCAGATAGATTCTATTCAATGTCAAATATATATTTTTTAATTGTATGTACACTCCTATATTATAGTGCTCTCGTAATATGATTTTTGTGTAATTTTTGCATTGAAAATTAATTTCTATAAAAAAGATCTTAAGAAATCATTTTTTTAGAATATTATTAATCTTTCCCATGAAAATTTTAACAAAGACTAAACTCTGATATAAAAAAAGTATAATTTTACTGTAAAATTTTATTTAAAAATTGATTTTACCATAGTAAAAACAAAAAAAAACGAGTTTCATTGTGGAATATTGACTTTTAGTCAATTTTATCTAAATTTTGCATAGCTTGCAAAAATTTCTCTTAAATTTTCAAATAAATAGTGAGAAAGTTTTTGAATAAAGTATGTTCTTCAATCTACTTGATAATTTCATTGAAGAACAATTCTATGATAATGTATGATAATTTTTCTTGATAAACTCGATAAACTTGAGCTCGAAAACGCGATACGAAGCAAAACTTGGAAAAACTTTTAGATATAACTGTATAGTTATAGAACTACGTTGAGCTGAAAAACCGGATGGAACGAAAAAGAAAACCAGGGAAAAACTTTTGGGTGTGACCGAGTCAATGAAATTTTAGAATATGAGCGACAATGCGGCCGCTTTTTTGACGTGTTCGAATTGATATTTTCTGTTCTTTTTAGGCGCACACTTCAAAAAACTTCGCATAATGAGCTTTATTCCGATTAATTGATTAGAGGTTTCATCTCTTTTTTTTTTAACGAGCAGCAACGCGGCCGCTTTTTCCGTTTCAACATGTTTGAATTAATATTTTACAATTATTGTAAGCGTATACTTCATACAATTTCGTTTAATGCGCTGTATAAATTGATTATGAGTTTCATGTATTTTTTAAAACAGAATATTTGA
>JAPYYW010001226.1:0-32144 GCA_030522545.1 Cremastinae sp. A BG-2022a | reverse complement strand
TGTGGTTCAAAAATATTTGTTTGGACGTATGCAACCCAATAATTTGGTCAAAACAACAAAATTTTGTTTATTTCGACAAATTTTTTTTCTCAGTGTGTAAGATAATTTTATGAAGAGTTGACGTAAGAGATAATCAAGTGTATTACCATACCTTGTGTCAGATAGAAAAAAAAACAGACTGGAGAAATAAGAGCAAAGGGTTACAAGCGAAACGAACAAGTGTCAAGTATGATCCACTTAGGTGACCCTTGGCCACGTGACCTCCCAGTCAATACCTATACGATCGCGGTGTATTTGCGTAAACAGAAGTGCGGTTAAGTCGCGATATACGGCCTATAGGCCGTAGCTCCGTAGGCCGGGAGCTCTTTATTCTCCTGTACCAGAGGTATTAAGACGAGAAATAGCGAAAGTGAGAAAAAAGGGACAGTGCGAAGAGAGAAAGAGAGAGATAGAAATGTATAATACGATCGAGACTTGTTCAGTGGGGCTTCGATTTTTTTACCCCCGTCTCTCTTTCTCTCTCTCGTTTCTCGCCCTTTTTTTCCACACCGGTTCTGGTTATTTCTCTTGATTTTGTCGGGCTTCGATTCTCGTCTCAATCTGCACCTACTTAGCCTTATTTACGGATTTTTGAGCGTGCCTATATTCGCGTGCGTTCCACACACAGTACACTCTGTATAGAGTCGATTTTTCAATCCGGTTGTCAGCGATCGGAAAGGTCTAGTACGAATCAAAATATTTTTATTTTATTTTTTCAACGATACTACCCTTTTTTTCTCAATGTATACTGAAGCAAAGCTATTTATGAGTAGATATACAAATCTTAGGGAAACTTCTTTTTTAAATTCAGATTTCATTAATGAAAGTTACTCATTTTTTAAAAGTTTTTCATGATTGTAAATTTAAAAAGCTTTTTGTTACGACTTTAGACATTTTCTCGAATTTCTCTCTCAATTGAAACAAACAATATTAAAGAGTGTTTAGAAATAATAAATCGGAGCTGGTCCAAAGCTCGTTTCCTTCGACAAGAAAAACAAGAATCTCTCGCTCGCTTCCTTGTCCCAATCTTGATGTTACCAGAGCTATCTTTATGGCGATAGAACGTTTCAGGACGTATATGTAGAAAAATATGTGTATACGAGCCCAGAATCGCGATACGTGTAGCTGGACAACGAGATAGTCTGACCCTGCATGAAAAACATTTCGATATTGAATCCCATCGATATTTCTACTCGTCCTACCATTCGACGTTCATTCAGCTTCTCCATTCCTTTGTTTCGCTTTATTTTTTTTCTCCGCACACGAATCTCCTATACACACCAATGCAAATGAGTTAAATTATATTTTACCGAAAATATTTTCGACTTTTTTCATCACCGCCAGCTATTATTTTCGCCTCTCTATAGTATTTATTTTAAAATAACCACAAAAAATTGTTTTTTTTCTGGAGGAGAAAATTGTGTTTTGTTCGTAATGAAGTTCGGCATAACAGATTGGAAATTCTGAGTTTTTGTCATACAAAACAATAATTTTGATAAAGAAAATGATCAGAAAACAGAAATCTCGAACGAAGCTCCGGAGAAAAAGAGAAAGAGGTTGGATGCAAGTCGTGTAGCACAGCACTGGAACCCGCAGCGTCGATAGGGCAATAATACTAAAAAGATAAAACGTCGGAGAGAGCGAGGGGGCAACTAGGCTCGGAAAGGCTCGACCCTTCGAGCAGACTTTAGCCAGCCATCGCACGGATGCGAGAGATAAAGAGAGAGATCGAGAAAGATCGACGAAGAAAGAGCGACCGGAGTCCAGAAAAAACGGAAAAAACTACCCCCGGGAGCGCGAAAGCTCGTGAGCATCGTTCGAACGTCAATGACACTAACTGCAAAGACACTGGAAATCGTCAAATAAATATACGACAATTCGACCGAGATCGTTCCCGGGCACATTTGCGAAAAGAGGACACTTTTTTACCCGAAAACGAGAATTTCAGGGAATTTGGATCACTTTCTTTCCTTACTCACTGATGTAAGAATACAACGCTCAATAAAAAGTTCAATAGCTCCAACTATACATATAAAGAACACTTACATTGAAAAATCGATAATAATAAACAAAAAAAATTTATTATTTTACAATAAAATGTTTACAAAGAAAAATTTTGGTGCATATAAATAAAATTACATTTCTTCAACAACAATTTCAAAAAAATAAATGTTCAAGATGAGTGAAATTTATACATAAAGTGCGTATATATTTTACTCTAAATATATATTTTCGAATAAATACATATTTAAATAGTGAATATTCGATAAAATGTACAGTCGACTTAACGATTCATCGAAAATTAAAATTTCGAACTATCTAGACTTCACTGATTCAATATTATAACATATGTGTAATTTCGAAATATTGACCGTTCTACAAATTGATCATTATACTTTTCAACCCCCAATCTTCCTTTCTCAATCATTTTTTTTCTTAGAAATAAAATTTAATTTCCTTGAAAGAAAGCATCATTGTTAATGCTTTGCAAATAATTAATTCTATAAAACGAAGAAAAATGTTAGCGCAAAAATAATTTATGCGGAAAATAGGATTCTTTTCCGACAGCCCGAGAATTTATCGGTGGCTCCGAATTGTCAGGAGTTCTCCCCGGACCGAAGGGGTGGGGGGTACGGAAGGGTAAGAAAAGTCCGCGAAACGGGGGAACTGTGAGTTGCGCTAATAATGGGCGGGAAGGAAGACCCTGTGAGCCAGTTGACCGTGACTAGATAAAAAATACTGCCCCGGAGAGAGAAAGGCGGCGCGGCGGGGAACGTACAGTGGAATATCGAGTTCGACGCAGAGCCAGGCGGATATCAACTGTGGGATTGTCCAGTCCAGAAAAGATCGCCGGTAACAAACTATCGCGTTTATTCCTCCCTCTCTTTAACTCGGAAAAGAATGGGCTAGCGAGGATTTTAGTATGGAAACCGAACTCTCCGATCCTTCCTACATTTTCCCTCTCTCTCTCGCTTATTCTTTCTCTTTCATTCGCTTCTCGCTTCCTTGTCATGCTAATCGTATACGAGTCTCACATCCACCGCATTGTCCATCTCCGGAGCTCAAGGGAGATTCGTGCGGAGAGTCGTGCCGGGTAAAAAAAAAGTCAAAGAAATCCTCATGGTCTCGCTTTCACTGCTCTCGTACGACCTTTTCGGACTTTTTTCTCGAAAAGGGCGTGTATACGAGCCACGAGGAAGAACGATGACAATAAGAACGAATGAGTGGGTGGACGCGGGCGCGCGGAAAGAAAAAAAAACAAATTTTACTCTCGCTTCGGGAGAAACAGTCGCGCGGTAATCGCCACGACTCGGCGTAATAACGAGCGTTGGAATTCAGTTCTGCGTCGCGCTTGATTTTTACAAATATATCTCATTCATTTATTTATTTAGACACTCGTTGAACAGTATTTTTTGCAGTGAGACGCCTTTCGCTATTTTCATCTTTTGCATGCAAACTGAACTCTTTTTCGCAGTTACCGAGCTTATTGCTGTAGAGAGAGATGAAGAAAAAAGAGAGAAACGATGCAGGAAAACTTGACTGGACCGTCCCAAGGGTCTCCTGTCGAGGTAATGTCCCCCAGGAGTTTCTTTCGATATATTTTCACTGTCCCCGATGTGCATGTCTCGGACTTGCCGTACCCGGGGGGTCGAAATCGATTTTTCGATTTTCCAATCACGCACGAGAGCTCGCTCGCTCGGAAATATTCCGCAAATTACAGAAAAAAAAGAAATAATTAAAAAATTGAAGTCTCTGTATGGAGCGAACTTTAAACGACAAATTACTATATTGAATAGTATATACTGTGGTAACAATTTGAACATTCTTATAGGGTTTTTACAATACAAAACATAGCGCAACTTTGATCATTTTATAATTATAATTAACTGTGCACTTTGAATACGCGAGCTAAAAATTTTCAGTAAAAAGCATTGGATCATTTTTTGGAGTATTTCTTTTTTCACAATAAAATTTGTCAAAGAAGAAAAGTTGAATAACGATCGGTATCGGTGGACGATGAATGTCAGGCTGACCACGATGGTGATACGGAGACGGAGAAGAGAGAGAGAAAGCGCATGCTTCGTCGATATAATAAAATAAACTGTCAGCTGCAGATAGACATAAAAATGCTAAAAAGGACGCTGAACGGATGGTCCGTATTGCCGCCGGCCTTCTCGCTGGCCACGAGCGATATACGTACAAAGTGCTCGCACTTTCTCTCATGCTCTTCCTTTTTACTCGAAAAGTCAAGAAAAATCCCGAAGAGTAAAAAATTTATATACACGTATATATATATATATATATGGAGAAATGTAAAAAAGGAGGTTGGTGAGGAAAAAATGCGTAAAAAAGAAAAGTATGTGTTCGATTGCGTAAAGTGTGCGTCACGATGGACACGGCCAGGATCCGAGCACCCGAGCAGATTGCTATCTCTCACTGTCTCTTTTAGATGGTAAATCATTGCCGAGACATTTAACCGTTATACTCCGGCCACGATGGAGAAAAAGTCAGGAGCGGGAGGGAAACGTCCATTGACTGAGTCGGAATCGCAGCGATATCTCGATCGTGCCAAGCCCGGTAGAGCGGCAAGTCTCGCTTTGGCAAGGGTTGATCGATTTGCTTTCCAAAAAAACCATAATTTATATTAACCATATAATGTATTAAACTACATCAAGCATTATTTATCAAGGTCCGATCGATTTTCTTTCAAACAGAAATAAATGATATTTTAATGCCCTAAATTACTCCAAAAATATTAAAAAATTATTACAACTATACATATTCTTACTACGTATACGTTTATTCATAAATTATTTTATAGTACATGTATATATAGGATGTATGTTGAAAATACATATTTGAATATTCGATATATATATATCCTTTTGACAATTTGTAGATGAAAAAAATTAAGGGCAAGTTAATTTTAGAAGGATTTGGAAAAAAAACTCGAATAAAATTTTTTTGACGATCTGAGAATGGAGGAATTTGAAGAAATTAATTTTTTGGGGATTTGAGAGGTACGCGGAAAATCCGAGGCGCTCGAGAGGAATTGGAGAGCTTGATTATAACAATAATAATGAAGGAAAAGAGACAGATAGACAGATAGAGAGAGACGGCTGTTCGAGGGTGTATCGGGAGTGGGCGGAGCCAGGGAGTCGCGGCTCGCGAGCGTATCCGAGCCGACCAAGCGGTTAGGTAGGACTCATCGCGTTGGCACAGATATACCTTTCCGTGCTTACGAGATATCACGTACCTGTACACTATGATAAAAACGTGTACATGTACATGAAAGCGAAGGTGTCGGAATAAGGTGCGCGCAGAGTCGAAAAGTCCGAGAGCGACGGCGCGAAAATTCTCCCACCACGCTTGCCTCTTCCTCTCTCTCTCTCTCTCTCTTCATCTCATCGCCTCACCTTTTGGCAAAAGTCATTTCTCTTCTGTTCACGAATGGAATTTACGCAGTATTCACTATTCGTATTTTTATCTATTTTTTCTTAAGGTAGTTCTATAGTTTTATCGATTATTTAGAATTGGTACAGTCATTATCTTTGATAGATTACGCATATGCTTACCAAATTTTAAGAGGTTTCACCATATGTAGAAATTGAGATATTTATTGTTAAAAATCGCAATTTTCAGTGCTCTCCCATTTCAGAGCCCGTATTAAATATTGCGATTTTCAATCCTAAATATCTTCAATTCTAGATAGTGAACCTTCTTAAAATTTACCATAGTTCTTTATTGTACTTCAAAGAAGCTTCCTTTAATTTAAAAAAAATCCTAAGATTATGATTTTTTTTAATTTTCATAGATACGTGGCAAGTACAGGTCACCTTGGATGACTTTGAATTTTGAGTACGTTGCTCTTGAAACAATTTGCAACAACTTTATTAATTGACTTAATCTCAAAAACCACATATGTTATGAAGATAAATTGAAATGAAAACTTTTGATTTGACTGTACCTATATAGAACTACCTTAATTGTCCAAATTAACGAATAAAATTCTTTACATTTCTTTATCATTTTTATTTATAAAAACACTTAACTATATTATATAACCATTTTTTGAAAATTACGTTCGCCGAATCTTTTTTATTGAATTTTTAATGTAGTTAAAGCCTAATTATATTTAACACTGAGAATTCCGTTTGTATTTTTTGTGACTCTCATTTCTTCGAGACTTCAAAAATTCAGTTTTTAAAGCATTACTAGGCAATGCGATACGCGCTTCGCGCGTGCTAACTTTGGTTATAGATTGACGTTTTGAGAATCTGTCAGTTCTTTTTGTGCAAACTGTCAGATTACTATGAATTTAGTTGGAATAACCATCGAAACAAAAATAAATTTTTGAGAGCCAATGAGAATCTCGGAAGGTCTATTTCATTCTAAGCGTGACAGTTCTACTTTATAAATAAGGAAAATATAAATAGAATATATAGGAATCTTTTTTATTACATTTTTAACATTTTAAAGGCTTAATTATATTTAACCAATAGAATTCCGTTCCTATTTTTTGTGATTATTATTCCTTTGAGCGTAAAAAATTTTAGGTTTCAAAGTATTCAAAAAAAAAAAAACATAAATAGATTTTTTTAAATTGAGCACACAATTTAATTTTTAAAAAATATAAATATAAACAGAGAATTTTTAGATAATATCGAACAAGTCATTACAATTTGAATTTGAGGAAAGAAGCGAAAAAAAAGGGAAAAAAGGGAGTGGATCAGCGGAGACGAGTAAGAACGAGTAACGAGATCATCACGGTGGATCGCGCGCGTCTCGACGGGAGAGGGTAAACCGTTAACGATATCACTCGTCAATCACGGTTGATGACCGCGGTGACTGATGGGGAGAGAACGACATTGAGCGTTATAAAGCGAAAGATCAGAGAAAATAAGGCAGAGAGGAGGACACGAATTTATCGCGAAAAGCGAAGAGAGAGGAGCGGGAGGAAAACGAAGCGAAAGAAGTTACGTGGCGTAATACCGCGAAACCCGATCAAATCGGTCTTTAACGCGCGGATTGGAGGGACGGAAAACGTTGAACGAGGGATGAAGCGAGCGAGAAGAAGCCTGTAGCCGAGAGGGAAGGAACAATCGAGGGGGTGCCAGAGATTGGGCAGGGCGCCGAGGCATGCATATCAACGCGAGACCGATCCGCGCATGAACGATCGCGAATTAAATCGTCTTGCCATTCCCATTCCATCACGGGACCATGCGCAGACTACATAAAAAAATAGGAAACGAATATTACATTTGATGCTCTTCCACGAATTCGTCGAACGGAATCTATACTTTTTACCATCATTTTTTAAGTTTACTTTTTATATAAATATTTAAAAATTATTTTTATTTAAATAGATATATCTTCACTAATAAAATATCTTGACTAAAAAAATTATTCGATTTAACTAAAAATTTAGTTAAAAATTTATTTAAAGGATCCAATTGAGCGGTAAATTTGTTTGAGAGAAGAAAGAAAAAATATTATTATTCTTAGCCTCTGTTTATCGTGGATCTGAGGACGCGAATTCGAGAATTTTATCGAGGAGTCTTGAGTGTCGTTTGTCGAAAAGTCCCAAGGTGCTTCGACCTTATCTCTTTTGCCGCCTCTCGCCCGCGCGCGCGCGCGGTCTCTGCTCCTCTCCCGGGGTGCACACGTATACACTCGAAGGAGCGCGAGGGTGTTACGTATCGTTTAACTCGAACGAGAAAAACCGCGGTCGAGTTTGCGCCCCCGGAGCTGTTTGACTTAATTTTACGATGAGGACGATCCCCGCCCACGAGTCGAGAAAAAGAGCGGGAGTGGGTTCGAAGCGCTGCGGAAGACGATCCGCGCCGAAAGAAATAAAATATACTCTTTCGAGATTGGAACGAGAAGGACGCGAGTCCCGTCCATCCCGACACCGGCATCCCATCCTTTTTTCTCTTATTCTCCTTATTCTCGCCAAATTATTATATAAAGAATATTCCCGGAGGCTAAAAGCGAGCGAGAGGGTGAAAATGCCTCGAGGGCGAATGAGATTCTCTCCTTTTCTCTCTATAAGGATAAAAATTATCCCTTCAAAGTACCTAGGAAGCACTGTTAAATTGTAGTTAAGCCGGCACACGATAATTGTCGAGGCCGCCCCGATTTCTCTTTCATTCTCACCCGACGACTCTGTATCTTTTCTCTCCACCCTCGCGACTAAACTCTCATCGTGACTCTCGGATTCGCCTGATGACAGCTGATGGTCGTAATAACTATAATTTATAAATAACCGAGAATTCTTATTTTTCCCGCACTTAAAAATAAAAAACTTTTATTCTACGCGGAAAAAAATAAACAAATAAAATAATTTTCTCATTATTTCTTAGAGTTTCGCAAAGAATATACAGTATAATCAACTTTTCTTATTTCTTTCGAACACAAATTAAGGAAAAAACGATATAAAAATGAATTACAATTTGATGAAACGATGCACGGAGAGTTTAGCATTTTTTTATTTTAAATATTGTGTGTTTAAAATTTTTTTTAGATAATAACAAAAAAATATTGAAACACATATACATGTAGAAATGAATCGATAATGGAAAATTGGAAAATCGTTTTGTATCGTGAGAGATTATTCCGTTCGAAGGAATCCGAAGAAAGAACGAAGGAAAACAAGCAAAAGTTCGTAAGGATGCGACCGCAGGAAAAGAAAATAAGAGGAAACGAGAAAGAGAGAGACAGGGAGAAAAAGAGGATCATTCCGATCAGTGTTCCTTGCTGAATATATCGGAAGACGAGTCTTCTCTCTGGGTGGAACGAGTCAAGCTTTTCTCGGGGATACTATCGTATATAAGAGAGAAAAGGGATTTTCCGAATCCCCCGAATTGAAAGAGAGATCCACCAGGCTACAGAGAATCTCCTCGAGTGGGGACCGAGTAAAAAAATTTACGATAACACGCGAGCTTATATTTAATATCGCGTATCGCGTCAACTTGACGAAAAAGCTCCACTAAATGCGAATTAAATCAAAAAAGTATAAAAATAAAACGCATAAAATGATTTTTTACAACAAAGTTAATTTATTATATGAATGCGTATAAGAGAGTGTGAAAAGATATATAATCGCGTAAATAAATGTTTAATTGCGTTGTTTATTTTGCAGAATACGAGTTTCTCGAATAATAAAAAAAAAGAAATAAGTAAAAGCATAATAATTGTGTCAAACATGATAGCCCATCTCTCTTCCTATCTTTGACGGGACAAGGAATATGGAGTTATCTGAATATACATATGTATATATGTGTACGTATTTAAGTCACGAAGGGTCTTTCAGGATGATATCCGAAACTCGCTCGAACGATTTGCAAGATTTGTAGGCTATCAACTGATTGCCAATAATTTCTCGTACGGCTCACTATTCTTCCCATAAAATTTTTATGCTTTCTGTACATCTCCGAATTTCCCGTATCTGTTATTTACGACAAGTCTATTTTTGACGAAATATCGAAATTTTTGTTTCCTTCAGAGGAATTAATCCGCGATTGACCAGGAAATTAAGATTCCTCGCCATGCGCCCGTACTGGAAAAATTTCGGTCACGTTTCGTCGAATAATTTCTCAATTACGACTACAATCAGTCAAGGATGCTATAGAATTAATTTGTAAAAATAATAAAAATAAAAAATTATTTATCATTTCGTTTATATTATAGTAAAATAAATCAAGATACATGCAGTGGTTTCCTGGTATGGAAAATCATTTTACGTCTAAAATCAATCAAGGATGCTATAGAATTAATTTGAAAATAATAATAACAATGAAAAATTATCATTTCGTTTATATTGGTAAAATAAATCAAGATATATATGCAGATATTTCTCAGTATGGAAAATCACTTTTCATTCAGAGTTTTGAAAAATTTGCAAAATGAGAGGAAGGGTGAAAAATAGAGCGTGACGTTGAAATAGACGAGGACGTAGAAAAACGGAAGCTTTGATCTGATTAGCGAGAGCGTATCGATCCCTCTCGTTACCGAGTAACTTGACCGAATGGATTGGGTCACGGTGGCAGTCTTCGGAATAAAAATCGCCATCAAAAGCATTTAGCTTGAAAAAGAGCCATACAATTCATATGGCAGTTCACCATACATATTTTATTTCTAAAACTTCATTAATAATTTTCAAAAGTTCATCTTTTTATTTTTTCAAAATTCATTTCAAAATCAAACTTATGTATCAGTTCCAAGCGTAAAGTGTATAAACTGATCTTTTATTGAAAAAAATTTTTATTAAATTTTTTGTTTTCAATAATTTTTATGTTTAATTTTTTTTATGTAGAAGCTTGTGGTACAGGAATAATTGAAAAAACTTTTTTTTTACTAATATATGTTTCGTAACTTATTCTTTTTCATACTCAAAGTTGTAAAAAATCACGAAATTCTTAAATATAAAAAGAAGTTATAAAAATTAGTAAGTATTAAAGTTTGAAAAAATATAAAAAACGTGAGAGACAAAAGTATACCGGTTATCGACCTCGGTGAAAACATCGTTACAGAAATCGATCGACCCTGATGCGTCTGGGTCAGGGTGGCCTTGTGCCCCTCGGAAGAATCCGAGCGCGTCGACATCTTCGTCGACGTAGCGTTCTTGTCCGCCCCCCCCTCATCCCCCGCTTGGCGTTCTTCTACCCCACTCTTACCGTGTCTGTCGATCTTTCAACCCCTTTTTCGAGCTTACGTTTTCGTTGATCGCAGATGAATGTACGGAGTCTGCGTACGTCTCACCTGTTTGTCCTGCACACGTTTTCTCTCTTCGACAAATTCCTCCTCGCAGACGTTTTCTGAGATGTATATACCATATACCGCGTGAATTCCTCATCGCATACACACGCTTTCTCTCTCTTTCGCGGATATCCCTTTCTCTCGATTTCCTCTCTATATGCGCCGAATTCCTTTATTGACACGGTTTCTCCGCGATTACTTCGCGCACGTTTTCTCGTCTGCGAGACTCGTCGCACACGTATTCTCATCGGTGAGTCTCTTGCGCGCATTTGCTCCCGTGCGAATACGCGCTCGTCTCTGATGCCGATCATCGTTCTCGCGGATGCCGAGCGTGCATGTGTGTTCGAGGAAAAAGAGCGCGGGGCGAGCAGGGTTCGAGACACGAAGAAGAAAGCGCCTCGTGTAGAGTAAGATAGGCGAATGTAACGTGCCACGTCATCAGTCGGAATAGGGGATGATAGGGGGTGGGAGTAAGAGAAAGAAAGAAGGTGGCGGATCGGTGAAAGGAGGGATGAGGTGCGGGAGCAGGAGAGGACAGCAGCAGCAGGAGACGAAGCAGGCTGGAGGTTACAAGGACGCTTTTCGTCGGGGAACCTACGTCGTCATCAGAAGTGAAAGATGCTGGCGTCGTCGAATCTCTCTCTTCCCTTTCGAGAAATCTATACATGTATATAGCGCGGCCGACATCACACGCCGGGTATACAGATATATACCCGGCGGGCGAGGACGATTACGAGCCTCGTCACTCGCGCAGTGAGAGTAAACGTGACGTCACTACGCCGCACGGGAATACGTTAGACTGGGTTAAAGCTTCGCGATTCGATGACCGAAAGAATTCACCATCGTCATCGCTTTTCATCTGGCCCGATTCTTTCCGCGTTCACCCTTCTTATTTCACACTCCTTCTAAACACTTTGCACTCGATTTGCACAGACTATATGACACACGCCGAATTCATCAACAATTCTTATTTACTGCGCATCTACTCTATTTTTATTCATAATTCATGTTTATTCATTTTAGTCATTTTATTATCAATAATCTTCGTGAATTTTTGTTTCCTGGCCAACGAGAATACATTTTTTCTTCAATTTATTTATTCGATATTTTTGACTATTTTTATACTTACGAGGGAGAATGTGATCAAGAATTCCTTCAATTTCATTATGAATTTTTTATTTATTTATATTATCATTGTTATTCATCGATAATAATTACTCTTATTGATGAGGGAGTTTCTCGGTCAAAGAGATTTTGAAGTTTGTACATATTTTTTTGCCCGTAGAATATTTTATTCATTTACCATTTCGTTGTTATTTATCGATAATAACTGGGTCAAAGAGATTGCGAAGTTTGTACACATCATTTTTTTGCCCATAGACAAAGAATATAATGATATAAAATTGTTTATTTTAGAAATACAATATTAATGTATCGTGTTCGACATCGAGTATATCGTCGACTCCTAAGAGATACGTTCAAAACGATAATATATTGTTACTCAATACGCATAATGTATTTTCGAAAGTAAAAAGTGATAACTCGACGGTGTTCTTGAGATAGCCGACGATTGTTTTTCTTTTATTTTTATTAAATTTTTTTTACCCGTGCCACATGCATATACGTCGGAGACGGGACGTATCGGACACGTGTCGGATGAAAATGGAATATTATCGTCATTCCAAGACCCCGAGAGGATTGAAAGCGATCCTGCACGGCTACTGTAACACATTGTATACAGAAATGTAACTGATATATTAATTTGATGCTCTTCCAAACATCACTGAGAATCACTCGCGCGGTTTCAGATTTAATTGCACGACTATTTTTCATCGTACTTTTTCTTTATTTTCTCCTCTATTTTTTCTCTAATATCACTATTTTTCATTTACTTTAACTGTGATTTTTCTGTAACCTTTTTTTCTACAAAATGTAAAAAATATTTCATATTTTTTTGTAATTTTAGTTTAGCAGCTAAACTAAAGTTGCTAATATTTCTATTATTATAATATAATATCTTGTCATTTCTTCGTCAATTTGATTTTTCTGCTATTTTTTTGAATCTCTGATTGGACGATAAAATCCCAATCTCTGAAAAATCATATTTCTTTTTGTACAAAGGACTTTGCTGGATTTTTTTATATTTTCTTTTAATTTTTACAAAGCCCCAAGGGCTCGGCGGAAAGGGCGAAGAATAGTCGTGCGGGCGGCAGACACGCTGTCCAGAAGCGAGAGAAGGGTGACCGAGAGTCCCGCGGTGTAGAGATAGAGATAGGCCACGTTACCGTCGCGACTCGACAATAAAGTCAGAATCTCTCGATCGTGCCTCACCTCGACTGCGGCCTCCAAGCCGACACTTTCCCCTGCGACACATTTTTCGCTTTCACGTCTCAAATGGCTCGAAAAAAAATACATCAGAATACCCCAAAAAACTTTTTTTGCCTAAAAATTCTTGGAATCAAATATTATGACATATAGAATTTATTACACTACAAAATTGTATCTAAATAAGACATTAGATCATTAGACTTTGATGATTGATTTGTAAATATAAAAATGTTCACGTGTATACACGCGTATATAAAAAAACATCTATATACGAGTAAAATTAATTGGAAGAATCGGTGAATCGAGGCGAGAAAAAAAATGAGCTTGTGGAAGAAACAGAAGCGAGAAGAGTGAGAAAAAGAAACAACGATAAGAAACCTGTTGGTAGGAGAGACGATCAGTCAATCTGTCGCTTAGCCAGGAGCGTGAACTTTGTTTCTCTCTCTCTCTCGCTCGCTCGTCCGGTCCCTTCGCGAAAGATGGGACGAGGGTTCGTATCGCGGAAAGGGTCGCGAAGACGGGAATGCTTCTCCATTGTCAAGCAACCCCCTCTGTCATCCGAACACGAGTCGTTTAAATCCTCGTTACGTCTTTATCCACATTCACTGTATATACATATATTTATCCGAGCAATGTCTCTTATTAACAACGAATCTAGATTTCGAATGGATATGGAAAAAATTCGTACAGCAAGGATTACTGTTAAAAAAATGAAATTAGTGAATGCCAAAATGCAAATTTTTTTTTAACTATTTTTTTTAAATGTAAGATTTTATTAGAATTTTTAGGGTGTATGACCGATATTTCTAAAAATATGAGAATTTGATAAATTTTTTATATTTTGTTCTTAAGCACATGAAAAAATGTTGTGCCAAATTTGGAATCATTTTACTAAGTGGTTTAATTATTATTGTTATTCTAAGAATAATCAAATTCTAAAGTTGCTGAGATCTTGTAGAGAATTCGTAAATTTGCACTGAATACAGATTTTTTAATATACTTAAGAATCTTGTGAATTTCTTTCGTATATTCGCAGCAGTGTTCATTTTCTAAAAACAAAATTTTAAAACCTTTTACTGAAATTTTTTACATTTATTAATTGGTTAAGCAATAAAAAATGTTTAAATTATTGTTAATATATGCTAAAATTACTAATTGATAGTCAAACTAAGACTCAAAAAATGTCAACTTCTTAGCAAAAACCAGAGTGTGCATTTTACGAATTTAATGTCAAGAATTTACTTTTTGCTGGAATTGTCTGTCCCATACATCCTCAAGATAGCTTTATCGGTACAGTCAAATAAAAATTTTTTATTTCAATTTATCTTCATACCGTATGGTTTTTGAGCTTAAGTTTATTAGGAAAAATTGTTGCAAATTGTTTCAAGAGCAACATACTCAAAATTTAAGGTCATTCAAGGTGACCTGCACTTGCTACGTATGTATAAAAATTAAAAAAAAAATCAAAATCTTAGAATTAAAAAAAAACTTGAGGAAACTTGTTTAATGTATGTACTTTAAAGAACTGTGCAAAATTTAAAGAAGTTCTACCACCTGGAAGTCAACATTCAGAATCAATTATCGTAATATTTCAGCAATATTCCGCTAATAGTACAGAAAATAGTGATTTTTGACAATAAATATTTTGAGTTCCTCTTAAAATTTAATATACAAATTTGCACTTTTGCATGTTGGCAAATTTTCAACAAAATTCTAAGAAAAAGATTTTTTGATAGAACTAATTGGATTATGGAATATTAGAGTATAATTTGGAAGAATTGAATTTAGGATTTGTTTAATATAATTTTTGAATAAAAAGATTGGTTGCAAAAAATGAACGTTTTTCACCGATGGAGCAATGTAATACAAAAAAAATTCGAATGTTGAAACGGAGGACGAGGGGTGAGAAAAATAGTGATTTCGAATCAAGTTTGTTTGTTCGAGTGTGGAAAAAAGGTGTACACACGTGGAAAAAAAGAGTGAGAAAGAGAGAGTTTAACCCTTTGGAAAATGTTGGCTGTGCGGTAGATTCCCGTCCTCGCTTTCTGCGCCGAGGAGCGACGGAAAACGCTGAGCTTGCGAGTTGCACGCTGGCGAAATTCCGCGCGGTGAATATCGTTTCGCTGTGCTAACCGGAACTTTTGGGTTCCGAGCAGCCGCTTCCCGTTACATTCTCCCTCGCTTCGCTGCCCGCAATATTTTTTATTTTATTTTTTCACTCTTACGCGTCTCTCTCTCTCTCTCTCTTTTTAATTACGAATTGGAAGCGCAAGAGGCGATTTTTTCGTTAATTTTTACCAGGAGAAAAAAAAAGTGTGAATATAGCGTTTGGGTCGAATGAACTGAGACTCTCCATATCCGAAATTCGTCAATGACGATTTTATTATTTATAATAATAAGTATAATTTTATTTACACATATATAACGGGAATTAAAACTTCTTTGAGTCGTGTCGCACTTTTTTCACTCTCTCTCTCTCTCTCTCTCACACTCTTCGATCTGATTTTTTGAACTCGAAATTTCGCCAGGACGAACTTTCTCTGCATTCTTCGTGGACACGACGAAAAACAATAATATTATAATATGTGTAGGTACTTTATGTAGGAATAACGAAGCCGTTTCTCGCACCACTATGTAGATAAAAATATGAAAAGAGAAAAAATATTGCGCCATTTTCACGATAACAATGACATAAATAATCATGAGCAAGGAATCAACGAAATTGTCTAAAAGATAAAAATAAGTAATAATCCCATGGAGACTGTCTCAGTCTCATTAAAAAAAAAGTAAATCAACAATTTTTGTGCCGTCGTCAGAAATTCTTCTCGCAAAGGAAGAAAATAAAGAAATCCGAAACCCACAAGAATAAGAGAAAGATTATTCTTAAGTCTAAATTTTGTTTGCGCTACGACAATGTTACTCGTTTTATTTTCTTCCGAATTCGTTCGTCGTTCTTCGTAAACGATAAAATACCCTTCTCTCGTGAGTGCTCTCGTTTCGCGACGAAAACAGAGAGTCCGAAAACGCGAACGAGTGAAACTCGTTTACATCAATTTTCACGCCAACGCGTGCCTCCTCTTCTCACTCGACTCCTCCTTCTCTCACTCTCTTTTTTACTGCTCCTAAAGTAAAATTTATTTAATCTGTTTCAATTTAGCCTAGTGATAACTTGAGATCTCTGCTCGTGAACGATAGTTCCGATATTTCTCGAAAATAACTCCCCGATAAAATCCAGTTTAAATTTAATTCCCGGCTCGACCATGCTCGTCGCTAAGAAATAGCGAACGTCCTTCCTGCCCGCACACCAAAAATCTCGACCCGATTTTCCGACGTTTCATCGCACCAGAATTATATTTCGTCGGGCGAATCGCGAACTTGTTTCTCTCCTCATCTGTGCGTCTCTTTCCCTCTTTTTTCTCTCAATAAAAACAATTGCACGAAAATTGCACACGCGTGTTCCGTCGTCGCGGAGGTTTACGAAAAAGAGTCTGACTCTCGTTTCCCGTTGGCGAGTTTATTCGGCGAGAGAGACGAGAAATTTTCTCAAGTCCAGCAAGCGACACCGCGGCGCTGTCTTTGTCACAGGTAAACTTCCGGGCTGGCCGGGCCAGGTTGGTGCTGCTGCTGCTGATGATTCTGGGGATGATGCGGCTGGTGGCCCGAGGAGGGATGCTGATTCTGCTGCTGCTGCTGATTCGGCGTTCCATTCGGCTGATGGTGGCCGTGACCTCCGTGACTCTGCCTGACCCTGAGGATCTCGCATCTCTGCTTGTACAGATCCCGTTCCTGCTGGACGTGGCTCAGCTCGACCTTCATCCGCTGGAGCTCCTCCTGAAGGTTCCGATTCGTCGTCTCCAGGTCCTGCCTCTGCTGCAACCGCTTGCTCCTGCAGTTCTGGGCGTAGCCCCGGTTCTTCAGGGTCCGTCGCTTCTGCTTCAATCTCGTCACCTTTTGACAAACCGGCTCAATTTTTCACTCGCTCTATTTTTTCATCTTCAGTTTTTTTTTTCTAACACATAGTATTATGACGATCGTGCATTTCTCAAGGACTGCTCATGAAACTGGATGAAGGCCCGGTTCTTCAGCTTCCGTCGCCTCTGCTTCATTCTCATCACCTTTTGGCAAACCAGCTCAATTTTTCATTGGCTCTACTTTTTCCATCTTCTATTTCTTTTACTAACAGGCATTATCAACATCGTGCATTTTAACATCCTTTTTTTTTCTTTACGAAATATTTATTTTCATCTTTTGGTGAAAATCCATCAGATTTTTGAGACGAATCAGCAGATGGACAGAATAACGTATCTACTATTTCAAACACTTTTTTCAAGTTTTTTAGTGTCTCCAATTGAAAAATCTGTTTATGAATCATTTTTGGACAGCATATTCAGTCTTATACAGACAATACACTTTAGTTTGTTTTTTGGAGAATTAAGATGATTTTTCATATTGTTTTTTTCAATTGAACACCAAAGAACGTTGAAGAGGTCTTTTGAGACCCCGTGTTTCAGCCGAGGGTCAGAGAATGCGACAATTACAATGAGTAGATGAAAGAGAGTAAGGATAATAGAGAGAGACCTCACTCACCTCTTCGCGAGGACATCCGTGGAGTCGTTTGTTGAGCTCGCGGACGGTGAGCGACATTAGGATGTCATCGTTGAGGAGTTCTTCCTGGGCCTTGGAGTTGTCGCTGCAGCTTGAATAGTGTCCGCTGCTGGAACGATGAACGGAAGTGGGTCCTCCGCCGCAGGAGCTGACCGAGCAGACGCTCATCGGCCTGCAGGGCTGCGACAGGGACGGATGAAATGGTCGACAGTATTGTATGCTGTCCTCCATCCCTGACATCATTCCACCTGGCCCGTTCGTTATCCCACCACCCCCGGGACTCGGGCCCCCGTTACCCTCACCCCCGCCCCCGCTGTCGTAGTCCAAGTGACTCGACATCGTTATGTAACCCCCTGAAAAATATCCGTCGTCCACCTCTACATCCCCGCAAATAACCATACGACCGTTTTAATTTTAAAAAATTAATAAATATAATGTCGTTCAAATAATATATGTAACATTTTTTTTTTAAAAGAGGTACGTTGCAATTTTTAAGGCACTAAACCACACTTTTTGAGCGCGCGAAAAGACGGTGTATTTTCCACAATATTTTTCGGGAAAACGATGAATGTCTTTTTTTTCATGAGTACTGGTATTCAATATATACATGTCGAAGATAATATACAAATTTTTTCATTCAAATCTTGACATTAATTTGGGGTGTGCGTCACTTCTAAACGGACGCTGTGACAAAGTTGCTGGTTGATGATTGACAGCATTTAAGCCATACCGTTCAGTTTAAAAATACAAAAAATATCTAAAAAAAATGCCGGACTAGCGAATTTTTTTTTCTATTTTTACCTAAAATTTTCATCGTTTTTGAAAAAAAAATTGAAGGAGGCCCTTTATTAAAAAATCCCTACCTAATGCCATATATAGAAACTGGATTTACAAACACTTTGAGACTTGATTTATACAAATTGTATGAATAGTTTTTTAAATATACTGTCAACTAGATTGAAAAATATAATTTCGAGAAAAACGCGTTCAAAGTCTGTCGCTCGGCATGGTCGTGCATCAGAACAGTTTCACATCTCCGTCAATTTTACGAATTTTTTTAATGAAATTTGGTGAGAGCATTCTCAACAAATGTATCTTTGAGGAAAAAGATTTCAAAGTGGTTTAGTGCCTCAATTTATATCAATTATTATCCATGTTCTAAGTAAGTATTATTTTTTGATCCGACAATTTACTGTAAAAATGTTAACGTTTGTAGATTAGCATAATCTTCATCTGTTATAACAAAAGCAATCTTGTTATTTTTGTAAACAAATTATTTATATAGATAAGTAAGTCTCCAATAAAAGTTAGCTATACGTGTCCTGCAAGTACCTCCTTAAAAAATTTAAAGAAAAAAAACCAACATAGAGGTGTTTAAAAAAATGAAGTAAATGAAATAACAAGCGTGGCGAGAAAAAATGAAAAAAAAACAAAAAATTGGACTGACCAGCGATTCTGGCGTGTCTGGGTAAATGTTGTTGCTGCTGTTGCTGAATGTCCTGGAAGTGATGATGGGGGGTAGAGTGCCAGGATTCGGGATGGGGTTCGGGGGTTTGATCTTGGGGACAGTGGGGTCTGAGGTCGAGAGGTTCCTGGCGCAGAGACTGGGCGAGCCAGCCCATACCGGTGCCTGCTCCGGGTTGCATGTCTTCGGGGATCGCGCCGGACTGTTGGAGGTGCAAGAGGGAAATTCTCTCCCGGTGCTCACGCTCGCCCCGGTGAAGATGAAGCGGCGCCGGCGGCGAGGCCGAGACCGGTGGGGTATCCGGCGGGGTCCCAGGATGAGACAGCGTCGTCAGGTGCGACGCTGCTCCTGGCGGCGCCTTCACCAGGACTCCGTGTTGCACCTGAATGTGCGGCTGACCGTACAGTGGGTGCGGCTGCTCCAACTCGTGAGCCGGCGGCGTCAGAGGCGCCAATGCCAGCCCCTGGGCTCCGACCTGACTCTGGAGCTGCAACACGCTCCCGTTCGCCATCACCGTTGGCGATCCTAATCGCACCTGCATAAACCACCAATTTTTCATTATTCCTCCCTTATTCCTTAGTTCACATTTTTTCCATTACTTCTTTGTGTCCTTGAAAGTTTTTTTTTGTGAATTTTATATTCGTCATCGATTACAGTCTCAATATATCTTGTTACAACTCTTTTGAGTTTAATTATAGTTGAGATTGCGAATACAAAGCATAATCATTTGAGATTACGCACCAAAAATTACGAATTAAAAATATATTCTTTCTTTTTACATTTTTCTCATTAATTTTTTCTTTATTGAAACATTGTTTATGTCCTCGAAAGTTTTTCTTCGTAAATTTTATGTTTATCATCGGTGCTAATTACAGTCTAATCGAATATACAGTCTTGCTGGAACTCTTTGGAGTTTAGTATTTGAGACTTGAGATTTTTAGAAAGCATAACCATTTGAGATTATACACACCTGAAATCACAAATTAAAAAATATTCTCTATTTTTACATTTCTCCAATATTTTTTTCATTTAAACTTTATTTATGTCATTGAAAGTTTTTCTTCGTGAACTTTATATTTATTATCAGCGTTGGTTACAGTTTGATCGAATGTGTATATCTCGTTAGAACGTTTTTCATCAGTACAATTATTTGAGATTTTCTTCATTATGTGTTTTTATGTTCACCGTCACTGATGGTTTTCTAGTAATCACTAGACCGTTATAAATAATTTTCTTCCCTTTAAAATTGTTGATAATTTTTTTATTCTTCTTATATAAAAGTTCTTATTAATTAATTTTTTCTGTCGTATACTTTTATGCTTGTAAACCCTTAATCAAAATTCATAAACCGTCTGCTGACGATCATCGTCAGTAAACTCAATTATACGCACAATTATGCACAATAAATGAAGACTTTTGCTTCTCAGACACACTTCTTAATATTATGCTTCAATTATTCACTATCAGCCTGCTAATAGTTCCTATACGTATATCTTTTAATTTATTCAAAAAAGTTTGCATTTTTTTATCTGTTTAAACTTTGGTCCCTTAAAAATTTTTACATTTTTCATTTTTGCGCTTTTTCAGGATTTGGTTGCTTCTCATTCATTTATTACAGAGTTTCATCTTAATTTTTTCCTGCAATGTATATGGTGCATATTTTCCCTTTTTTTGTCTATATCAATCGCGCACTGATTCTGCTTTTCTCCTACACTCTTGGCACTTTGTTTTTTCCTTGAGAATCATTCTCCTCGTTGTTTAAATAAAGGGACAAAGGATGAAACAGACGAGAGGGCAAATGAAATCCTGCCTGCATCTATAGGGAGAGAGAACGAAGAGTACGAGATGGACTCTCATCGAGATAACGATTACGTAACGTGAGCACAAGAAAGACGACCTCGTGAGAGCATCGACTCGTGTGATAAGTGCTGATTATCACTGCCAAGAACGAGACAATGTAATGCTAGAATTTCAAGCAATTACAAGCTTGAATAATCGGAACTGTCGTCACAAATAGATTGAAAAACCTCATTTTTTAATCGTGTGATTTTAAAGTCTAAATAATGTCTTTTTCTTAATTACTATAAGTTATAGAGGAAAGGAATAAATATAAAGTTTGTCTGGCACAAACAGAGTGGAAATAATAGGTAGAAGAAAAGTGAAAAACGAGTTTTCTGAGTTTGAGGGCCAAAGATGGAAGAAAACAGGAAAAGAATGATCGATGTTATGGAAAAAAAATGAAAGTGCAAGGAAGGGAGGATTGGGTGAGGGAAAAGGGTTGTCTCACCTCGCGCTTAACGTCCGCAGGATCGAGATGATCGAGGACGAATTCCTGAACGTATTCCCTAGCTAGATGATCCTCGGCCTCCATTTTAACCTCCTCGACGACAATTTCGTTCTCCGAGGCCTCTAACGAAGCGACCCTCCCGGTATCCGCATACGTTATTCGCTCAGATTCTCGCAAATTCGGAGCTTCCTCGTCCGGACAATGTCTGACAATGACTCCGACACTGGGACCACCTCCGCCTCCGCCACCACTGCCACCAACACCTCCACCACTTCTTCCTTCTCCTCCACTTTCGACGGCTTTGTCGACTCCCGGACAAGCCGTTCTCGCCGTTCTATCGCACCCAATCACCTTGATTACGATTCAACTACGACCTTGGATCACCCAATTTCGAATCCTCTCCCTTTCTTTCTTTTCCTTCAACCCCGATATCGCCCTTTCCAAATTTATATTCGATTTTTCGCCTACTTTTTTAAATCCTCTCCTCACTTCTTCGCTTCGTTCCCAGTTTCAAATTTTATATTCGATTTTTTGCCAAAATTTTCTATCAATCTTTGCGATTTTTGCGATATTATTCCTTATTCGGCTAAAGTTTTTATAACATTCGATTCATCAAAGAAATTCTTCATTAAGTTAAAATTCTCAATTATCTTTATTTTTATCGACTTTTTTCACCCTCCCCGACATGCGAATATTTTACTTGATTTTTCACCACATTCGTATATAGCGTTTCTCTCAGTCTTTCTTGCTCTCTCTATGAATTTCTATTCGATTTTTCACACGGTGTCTCACATCAGTGACTAAGTAGATATCACAAAATCGAACAATGGCACCAGAAAGAGTTGCTTTGCTTTTTCGTTCCAATCCTTATTTTGAATCTTATCTCTTATCGCACAAACTGTCACGAACGTTTCTACACTTACAAATAAGTTCTTGCTAGTTTCTCTGTCGTTAATTATTATTTGTACCGACGTATTCTTTCTCAAGGGTAAGTTTTTATTTTCACAGGCACGATCACAAATTCACTCGTGATTCATCCTACCGCACGAAATCGCCACTACGATGCAGAAATGAAAAACGATGACGAGCAGATTTTTTCACATTCAGAGGTCAACGACGCGAGTGCAACGAAATTTCAACTATTTTCATTTCGTTCTGAACTCCTTTTTTTATTACGATGACTGATGATCATTAAAACGTTTTGAATTGAATTTACTCAAATTCAATTGATTGCACACTCTCGAGGATAAAGATCACTGACTTTTGAAATTCGTTGAGTATTCGAGCGAGCTTTCGCTGAATGAATTCTCGTCGAAGAGCGGTGGGTTGTTGTCGCGAGTCCGGTCGATCAATGACTGGGAGAGACTCGAAACCCACGTTCTCTCGATGTTCTCGATGACGCGACGACCCCGGGGTACGGGAGCTTGTCACGGGGTGCCTCCCTCGCTCGAAAACGAGGCTCCGGAACGTGATAACGACAGGACGGTAACTCAGTCGGACAAGATTGTCGCGAAAATCGAAAAAAAGTGTCTCTATATCGGTGAGACGTGTTTGGAAAAATGAAAAAAAAACACCTTCGTCGAGATTTTTACAGAAGTCGAACGAAATTCGATGCAAAATAAATGTCTTTTCGTGAATTTTATTTTTAAAACGATGGAGCAGAGTGTTTTTGGAGATCAGAGATGAACTCTCGGAGCTTTCGACGAACGCCTTGAGCCGCGATCGAGTGTGCGAGGAAAGTCTCGAAAGGGTTGCTGATGGTAATTTGGAGAGCGGCACGGAAGGAATGGGCGAAGAACGCTCTTTCTCTCTCGCGCGCGCGTGTGTATTTGTTTTCTGGATAAATATAGGCTAGTATCTGGGAGGCCGGAGAGGAAAAGCGTTGGGCCGGCGGCGAGGCCAGAAAAAGGGGTGGTTTGCGAAAAGCGCGGGTCGCTCGCGACAGAGGACCGAGTGGTAACTGGTCGGACGCGAGAGTGGTGGCTCTCATCCGAAGAAAAAAGCTTCTCGGGCTTCCATCCGCGAGCGTGCTCGCTCTCGTACGCGGCTCGTGCTAACGGTTGCGTCAGTGAGGGCTGCGTGGGCGGGGCTCCGCCCGGTCAGACCTCCATCGCCGTTCCCCATTCGACAAAATTCGCCGAAGCCCGCCATTGGCTCTCGAGACTCCCACTCGCGCGCTTCCGAACTCGGAGGGAAGCAACCCCGAAATATCCCCTCCGCTCATCCCCTTCGACCCTTTCCCTCTCTTGTACTCTCACCCCGTACGTATATATACATATACTCTATTTCCAGCGAATATTTTTAATTTTTTAAACTTATCCTTTGGCCCCTTTTTACGATGATTATCCTCCTTACTATAACTTTTAGTCCCCATTTTTTTCAATTCCACATACTTTCCCTTTATTCAGAAAAATAAGAATACTATATGAAATTGTCATGAAATTTTCTCGCGTAATCATTCTTTTGAAACAACTATATTGTGATAATTTATTCATACAATTTCCTCACTTTGTTTTTTTTAATTGTTTATTTATCGCGAATAAAATAATGGGCTTGAAAAATTTGAAATTTTTTAATATGCATCTTTTGTGTATATTTGTTTCTGATAATTTTGCATTATTGTAAAAGTTGTGGGGAGTTGAAAGAACGCGAATTAGATTCAATGTCGCACTCGTGTACGCGGGAGATAAAAATTTTCAACGCTTGGCGCAATTCATGAAATTGCAAACGATTTTACAAATCGGTGACTCGCATCTAAATAGGTTTTTCCAGACGTTTGCGATCTTTCTTTCTCCCTCTCCGTCGCGCTCCGTCTTTCCCCGGGTGGAAAATAGTTGCACACCCCTCGCTGTGTGTATCGCGCTTTTCTCTTTCTCTCCTTTTTTTTCGTTATACGAGAGGAGACAACGGGATTGTCGAGGTTTTAAAATGCCTCATGAATATCAAATTTTTTTTCCCGTTCTCCACCCACATCTCGCACGAAAGTTCGCGGGGTTTGACTCACGCCCCCTGCGAAGCTTTTTCGCACCCTCCACCCAGTACTTTTCTCTCATTTCTCTCGTATGTGCCCCTCTCCGAATGCAAATTCATCCTCTTCTTGTTCTTTCTTCTTTCTCCTTTCGCATCCTTTTCTCGGGCTTTTTAATCGACTTTACTCTCTCGTCATGATCGATCTCCCTTTTTATTTTTTTAAAGATTTTTACATTTTACAACTATATATTTACATTCGTTTTTATATCATTCGTTAATTCACTTATTCATTTATTTCATTGTTTTGTGTAAGTTAAGGTAAATATAAATATAAAATAATGATACTTTTGTTTGTGTTGATTCTTTTCGTGCTATTACTTTTCTGTATCTTTTTTTGTTTTGTTTTAAAAATCAATCAATTCATGAGGGATACAAAAAATCAGCATAATTTTTTTCTTCTTTATATACGCAGCAGCAAACTAAGAATAGAATCGAGCGATTCGATGGTCGTTTGTCGCCAACGACGACCAACGACGAGAGAGGTATTTGCCGACGCTGCACATTGAACGTGTATCCTCCGTGAAACTTCCTTTCCCTCGTTTCTATGTCCCTCTCTCTCTCTTTCTTCCTTTCATTCTTTTGTATATGTATTTTTATTTCTTGTATTTTTCCACCGGTGTGTTTCGTTCCCAATGAAATAAAAACTTGCTAATTTATAACACGTATTGCGAGATTTATACTCCGAATTGTGTCGATTATACATATATACTATATATATTTCTCGAACTTGAATCGAGGCCGCGATGAACCGCAGCGAGCTCTATACAGAGGTTAAATCAAAAGAAAAATTAATACCGCGCTTCGATTTCTTGCCAAGTTTTTTAAAAAATCGATTTCAGTTTCTCATTAATTTCTGACTTGTCGAAAATTTCGGAATAAGTTGGATAATAGAAATTCTTTTTGCGATTCTTCAACGTTGAGTCGAACGCTCGCCGGAAGTCTCATTCTCCAGCGCGCAACAAACTTTTTCCCGAGTGATTTACGATCACGAAATTCGAAAGCCAAACATCCTTCGTACACGGCGCGGAGATTCTCCGAGGCTTCTGATTTTTGTATATAGCCCGGAAAGGCTCTGGCACATCTCTTACGATTTACACCCACCCTGCTCTTCCTTCAATATCCTTGCTCCTCTCTTTCGTTTCCTTCGTCTCCCTCTCTCCCAGCATCCTCAACGAAATCGCAATCTCTCCCGTCGGCCCATTTATCCATGTTCTCCGAGCGACCATATTTTCAAAAAGTTCTCCAGATCCGGACACCGAATGACATCCAAATTTTCAATAAATTCGTCCACTCCAAAAATATCACCGTAAAATCGAAAGAATTTAACTGCAGATTAAGTAATTCACCAGTTTGAAAAATCTTTGAAATTCAAATTTTCGAAAAAAAGAATAAGAGATTTTTGAGATTTGAGTGAAAACATGAATATACGACTTTTGTGTGCAAGTAGAAAGAAAATAGAGAGAGAGAGAGAGAGTCAGACAGGCAGAAAGAAGAAAAAGAAAAAGAGAGCGAAAGATATGAATGTAGAGAGACAGCGAGGGCACGGCTGTGAGGGCACGAACGAGTCCCGGGATGCTGAAGAGAGGCAAGAGGGAGAGTGCTGAGCCAGCATTGCTCGCTCGCCAGCCTGCCTGGCTGCCTGCACATCGATATCAACCAGTCAGCCAGCCAGACCGAGAGACAGAGAAAGAGCGAATTCACGAGCGAGAGACAAACTCCCTATGAGAGCAACCTACGAATCTATTCGCGTGACCAAAAAAAAATTAACTGTCCACATGATCGTGACCAGTGGGTCAACAATTTACATCGAACTTGCACCTATACCCCCGATCGAGGCGAGATGACAAATACTTTTTTTTTATTATTTGCCACTATTGCAACATTATTTTTTCGACACAAACTGTTGCATCGTTGTCATGTAAATTCGCACCATTTTTATTTTTTATCAAACTTTTCAACTTTATTAATATTGTCATTTATTATTATTATTATTATTGTTACTTTTTCAGACATCAATAATAACATATCAAACACATCAATAAAGATAACATCAACGTCGAATTTATATATTTTTGGTAGCGAACGTCAAGGAATGATTTTTTGTCCGTAGAAAAGAGAGAAAAGTGGAAAATCCTGTGTTTGGTCAGACACGAAATTTTGATCGATTCGCAGTAATGCGAGTTCACAAGTCATATTCAATAACCAAGTTTATTCAGAGGAACACGAGATAGAAGAAAATAGAGGGAGTGAGTGTGTTTAGAATAATAATAATAGCAGTAAAAATGAGAACGTGAAACATGAGAAATGAAAACGTGGACGGACGCATACAATATCGAAGGACTCACATTCGCTGTAGACGATGCTCGAGTGCAGCTGATATACTTCCGTCGGAGACTCTCGAAGTGCTGACGAGAACATTTTATTTCTTTCTTTTTTTTTAATTTTCCCCTGCTCAGCGTGTATATCAAAATATCAAATTATAAAATTGTTGCTTCTTTACTCACTGAAATTTTATCATCCTAGAAAAAAAATGACAAAAAAAAGTTTCAATGACAATATTTCAATGTAAATAATGTTTTTATTTTTATAGCACGCAAGAAATACACTTTATTCTATTGTTTATGAAGTAAAATATAAATGTTCATAATTCTGTCTTTTTATTATAAAAAATCAAATAAAAAATGATAATTATTGTATTTTGAAAAGTATATTGAATGTTATTTCTATAATCCGGAAATAAAATGTACAGTCTGAGAGAAAATCGATGAAGGACTCGCAGGACGCGTGACGTACAAACGAGTGTGTGTTTTGTCGGGATATGAGCGTAAACGGGAATTCCGGGCAGAAATCTATATGGGAATAAGAGTAAGCGAAGGATTCCGGGAAATAATATCCCGAATTTCCATTCATAAGAAGGAAGATTCGAGCGAGAGGAGAGAGCATTCGAGGGATAATCCTCGAGTCATTTGTCCGCTCGCTCTATTGAGACGCTCATTTGTCCCCTGTGTCTGTCTCGCGCACATGCGAGACTGCTGCCGTACTCCTTTCTCTCCCTCTCGTTCTCTCTCTCTCTAGCCCGATGACAAATGACAATGAAGTGCGAGAGAGCCCGGGGGACAACGTACCGCCGTTACTACTTCGCCACTTAGACTCTTCCTATCTTTTTCCCCTTTTCTCTCTCGCTCTCACTCGCTTTCCCCCCCCCCCCGCTCCGTTTGCCACGGAGACAAATATAAAACGCCCGACGAGTGCTCGCCCGATTCTGTTTGCCATTCGTACCCAATTATTCTCGGATAATCGCCTTGTATCGAAGAGACTTCATGACTCGATGAAAACAATCGAATCGGGCATATATATATGTGTATACACGTTATTCCCTTATTTTTTTCAGCTCGGCTCGAACGCTCAAAAAAAAGGCTCGAGAACGAGCATCTCCGCGACGAGCCGGGGATGAGAAAATACTTATTTGGCCGTTCTCTCGTGAGATATCGCATAAAAGTGACAGCTCGCGAAATATGCCGGATGCGAGAGCATTTGGCCGAGCGGAAGTTGCTCGCATTTGGAGGTTTTCCGCCGATCCAATTTTTTCGTTCCTCTTCCTCGGGACGGAACCCACCGCGTATTTGTCACCGCGAAATTATTGATGAGCTCTCTTTATTGTTTCGATCGCGCTCGCGAGCGTTGTCACGCTCCGGAGGAAGCGAGCGCTAGTTGAAAAATCGTCGAGAGAAATAAAAGCTGGGAGCGATAAGGCAACGCCGAGAGAAATGCGAGAAATCACCGAGCAGAGACGAGCGCGCGCGCGCGCGCCTCGTCCTTTCTTCGTCGCTATTAAATTTAATAGCCGTCCCCCGCGGTTCAAACTTTTTTCTTCTCGCTCGCCTTCCGCCCGCTCTTATCCAACCTCCTCGGCCATTTTCCATCATTCTATATATACTTCCGGTTCCCTCGCGATTTCGAGACAAGTTGAGCAAAAAAACGCATCGGGATAATGCTCCCGGTGACCATTCATCTTGTTTTCTCGGACCCACGATGATCTCTCGGGAATTTTTCTACTCCCGATTGCAAGATAATGATCTTTTCCTCGCACGGACAATTTATTTACGCGTTTCTTGAGACAATAACTATTACTTCCTATATATAGAATTCTTTCATCAATTTTTCCCTTGACAAAAAAAGCTCGAATTCTTATTATTTCTCCTGATGTGCATATACTTTAAATGTACATTTTTCAAATCTTATTTAATGCTTCTATCTCAAAATATTTTTAAGTATCGTTAATTTTTAGTTTCGTAAATTTCAATCATTTTATGAAAATAAAAAGTTGAAAAAATTGATTAGTATAAGTAAATGATAGAAATTGTGACTCACCTTCATGTTTATCGATTGACAGTTCGGAAAGTGAGGATCCTCGAGTTTGATCGATAATTCTTTTAATTTGCAATCAACAGAAAAAATCTTTTTTCTAGCGCTCTCTGAAGCTCGGGCAGAAAATTCGTGGTTCATTCTGCGATTATTTCGATGATTGTTGACACCGCTCGGTGTCGGGTCGCGTCCACGCGATCTTCTCTTTGTCGACACTACTTCGCTGCATTATAAAAATCCATTTGCACAGAGGAGTGTTGCTCGTGATGTAACGTCCGGTTGAGTTTTGTCGATCTCGCAAAAAATTCGAGCGAACGAGAAACGGAGCGAGAAACACGATACGTTTCCTCACTTATTTCTCAGAGAAGAAAAAAAATTAATCGCGAAACTTTACTTCCCTTTTTTTGTGCGAGTTCAATTATTTTCTTATTGGAGCGAAAGATTTTCAAAAATTATTCGAAAACATGTACGTACAAACACTCGAGGATTATCGAGGACTGAACAAACCGGAGAAAACTGCCTTCGCGACGATTCCATTCGCAACTAACGTATGGAATTCTGAATCTCGCGGTGGGGCGACTTTTGAACGATTAATATTTCCTCGATGCTCGCGTTCATCATTTTATTTCGCTTGTATCGACAAGAACTTTCTTATCTCGATTAAAATACTGCGAATGTTGAAGAAAAATGGTTTATATAGTTTGCTGTTATAATCGTTCGCGATGTTCACGCTTTTTATTTTGCATGCCTCGCTCGTTCATCGAGCTCACCCGCAAATTGTAAGAAAAATTGTTAAAGAGATCGTAAAAAAAATTCGCCGAGTGTGCAAAAAATTCTCCGAGTCGAGTAAAATATTCATCGTGATGCCAATTTTTCCTCTTAAAAAAGCTCTCTAAGATTTTAACGCTCTTTAATAGACAAGCTATATATATTGTTTACGTAAAATAAATATTTTAAAGATTCTTATATACCACGAAATAGAAAAATTAATAAAAAACAAAAATAATGATTATCAATCATACTCATTGAAAATATTTTATTTTGGTATAAAAAATTAATTGAAATAATTTAAAATAAGCATAAAACATTGGAAAACTGATGAAATTATCATATATAGTAAAGAATTGGCAATAATATCGGTAATAGTTCTTTTAAAAATTTTTTAAATTTATTTTGCGTCAAGCATCAAAGCAATGACGCTCGGTTTGATCCATGATCTCAATTTCAGATCGTAATTGTCGTTTTGTAAAGTCATTACGTAAATGAGTAACAAAATGAGAAGAAATAAATGACATATATCAGCGTTAAATTTAATTCTTAGCAAAGATTCGTCGTCTCATTTTAAAGTTTTTAGTTCAATCGGACCGCGCACAACACAAGATCGGGATCACTCTCGAGTGCAACACTGTGTGAAACTTTGTTGCAGTTCTGATAGTTTCGCATGTCTCTTATCGGCAAGTCGATAATCGTGGATGTCACGAATCTCTTCGTTTTACGATCGCGCACGAGGTCTTTTACGCGAAATTGTATCAATTCTATAGTTCCGTCGCTTATCAATTTTTAGGACGAAAGGTGAAATAAAATATTTTTTTATGTCGTGTGTTACACTGTGATTTTTTAATAAGTTATTTAGTCTTATTTGTTTAACAATAAAACGGATGACAGATCTTGAAATGAAATACATTCGACATTCATTCTCTCGTAAAACACAGAACTTTGTTCGTATATACTAAAAAATCAGCTATTCTAAGCAACATAGTATGAATGTTAATAATTCAAACGATATAAGGTTATCGATTGTGTTTCAATAGCCTCCGACCTTCTCAGCTATTCATGCATTTTCTCATTTTATCATCAGCTTAAGATTGCTCATTCATTATTATCACATTTTTATTCTACCAAAGTTATGTGTATTAAATAAATATTAAAAATCACAAATATTCCCAATAAAATTACAAATGTGATTATATTTGGGCGTAAGAAGATAAATTTTAAAGAATTTTTACCCAATATGATCTATTTTTTATTTACATAAAAATTGTGAACTGAATCTTTTTTTCAGTAGAAAATGAAATTTTTTTCTTGAGAAATTTTTTAGTAAAAAAGTGTATAAAGAGGTAGAAGTATGATAAAAAATAAATAAACAAAGAAAAAGATGAAAAAAAGGTAAAATGGTGAGAGAAGTAAAATAAAGAATGGATGAAAGAGAGGGGGTGGAAAGGTGGGGGGCGGGGGTGAGTTTCATCTGAGGGCAAGGGTTGAGTAGTCGGAGCAAACATCGTTAATTTGCACGCAGAAATTCACCGCGGGGGTATAATACTTCGAATTTAACCCCTTTATATTCAGGCCCCACCGCGTGGATGCTCGATCCCTCGGCCATCAAAAGTTGCATCACCGCGCGTTGTTCCCCAGGTCTAAAAGGTCAACATTAAACGCCCGAGAAGGATGCTTCGCGTTTGTGCGCGCGTTCGAACAAATACTCTTCGCTGGACCGTAACGTAATTCCCGTTCCCGAACCTCCGACTCTTCCTTTTCCCTTCTCCCTCTCTCTCTCTCTCTTATTCTTGACGTCGAATCCCAAATTTCGCAATAGTTATTGGCCACTACATTTTTTCTTATTCTAGATTTTCATACGAAATTATTCTTTATTTTTGCGATAAAATATTGTTTGAGAGTGCTTTTTTTTCTTTTCTTCAAATTTTGATTGTCAACTGCTTTGTTTTTTAAAATAAATTTATTCAATGGATTTTTGTCAAGAGAGAAAGTGCATCGTGGTTCGATGATTACTCTGTCCAGTCGAGAGATGGGCCAATAACTGGCGGATGGACGATTATCGTTTTCCTAGTTGGACCGGCCTCACCCCTGCCTTTTTATTCTCCTAATATTCAGCATCATCCCGGATTATTCATCCCGTCAATCGTCTAATTGGCAAATAAATCTCCGTTGTTTCCGAATGCTCTATCAGCATATGATCGATATATATGTAACGTTGAGAATTATTGAGATGGAAGAGCTATCGAAATTTGCACGTTAAAAACTTGGAGGAGTTTTCAAAATTTACGAGGAGCCTCCCTTCGCAACTTATTTTTCAAAAATCTAGAAATCATGAAATTTAAGGTGTAGTTCTATCAAAAAAATGGTTTTTTGCAGTATCCCATGAAAGCACGTGTTAAGGTGATATGGTCATGGCAGTAAAACGACAAATTTTCGACTCAGTTTTTCTCATGAACAAAGTGGTTTGCGAGTAAAAGTTCATTAAGAAAAGTT
>JAPYYW010001225.1:0-32167 GCA_030522545.1 Cremastinae sp. A BG-2022a | reverse complement strand
TCTCATTTTGTTCTTTGAGGTCTCGTCGGCATCTGTTCTTATTGGCATTGACGGATGCGAAACTACTCGAGCTCGGAACTCGAGTCAGAGTGGGGGAAGTGCTCGAGCGAAAAAGCGGGGAAGCGTTCTTATTAAATCGTTCTTATTGGCGTGTCGGACTGTATTTAATTTTACATAATATTTTTTCTACCTAATAATTGAAATTCGGCTGAAACGCATTTTTCCTCGAAAAAGAAAAATGAAAGAATACATTAAAAAAAAAAGAATTAAACAGATATGGAAAAAAGGGTGGATATATAAAGGGGAGGGGGAGAGTTAGGGAGAAAAATGGTAAGGGTCGGGAGAGGTTTTCCGCATGGTCACGCAATGGGCAGTTTGATGAAAAGTGTCCTCGAATCGGGCCCATCGGCCGTCGAGAGTCTAATTCGCCGCTTCCACCCCCGCCTGTTCTTGGATCCCGGAAACGTGGTCGAGATGGCATTCGCATTCGAAGGAGAATTTTCGTTTCCGCTCGCATCTCGTCCGGGCTTGGCGAGCGTCCCGTTTTTTGATTGGAACCAGAGCAGACGCGCGACGTAGCGTGTTCCGGGGGGGGGGGAGGGGGAAGAGAAAAAAATGAGGGAGAAAGAGAGAGACGAGTGCTCTCGAGAGCCCGAATGCCCTGCTGTTACGAAAAAGACAGCCCTCGACTCGTCTTGAGACCTTTCGAGTCGTCTTCTTCTTCTTGTTTCTCCTCCTCCTGTACAATAAAATGAAGAAAATTCCGAGGATACTCTCAAGCTTGCACACAACGTCCTCCAGAGTTCGCACACTCGACTTCCGAACGATTTACAATGATTTTTACGTCTAAACGTCTTCTTCCTTTACCGCCATTCATCTTTTACGTTCTCTGCAGAGAAATGCTTCAATCGTAATCATTACGATGATGCTTCAAAACAAATTAGCGGTGAAATAAAAATGTTTAAATGAACTTAAAGTATTCAAGGAGGGACTTCTTGTATCTGAAACAATCGAGATAAATATATAATTTCTTCTAAATTTTTATAAATTTAACTGTTATATACAGGTGGTGTGTAAAATTTAACACCCATATTTATTGTTAAATATTCTCAGATTTTTTTATCATTTAAGTTTTTGATAAATTTATAGTTAAAAAAAATTTTGCGCGTATAAGGCCTTTGTAAAAATTAAATAAAGCGCAAAATGTAGTTGAAAAGAAATTTATAACATTAATTATTATAATTTCCATTTTAAAAAGTTATTAAAAAATGTAAAAATTAAAAAAAAATAGAAAATAAAACATGAAGCCCATCTCAAGTCTGGGCTGAAAAATTTTGTTTTTTTTACGCAGAAAGTTGCGAATTTTTGAAAAAAAAATCGAGAGTCCCATTGAAAGAAAATTCAATTTTTGAGTTTAAAATGGCTGAAAAGGCATTAAAAAGTTTTTTTTCTCAGTTTTACATTTTTTCCCAAAAAGTACATTATAAAACAAAAAAATGAGCCTCTATTAAGTTACGATATTTTAACTATTGTAGAAGCTATGACTATTTCAAGGAATATTCGATACTTTTGTACGCGTCAAGATAGAGGGCTAAAAATTGGCATGTATACTTTATTTAGCATCTGCAATAAAACAAATTAAAAAATTAAAAAAATCAAAGAAGTCATCCGAAAATCGTCGTTGAATTGAGGTGGAATTGCTCATATATATTTCTATATAATATTGAAAGAAACTTTATCAACGTGAAATAGACCATAGAACATCGAGACGTACAATTTTTATCCCCATTCCGAGTAATTCAATTAAATCTGCACCTTATTATTATTATTTGATTTCTCGTCGGAGTGAGAAAAATTGAAAAGTCCAAGGCGAAAGGCGAATATCGACTTTTTTATTCACCTTTAATTTAGCAAACGAGAGCGATCCGGCTCTCTTGAAATTCTCGAACGCGCGACATTCAACGTCAACGCCTGGCGCCAGGCGACCTGACAAACTTCATCGCGCGCGTAACTCGTTCCCGACTCGACGTCGTTCCCGGCGTTTGGCATGCGACATCGCGCTCACCATCTTTTTCCCTTTTTTCTCTCTTTATATTCGCTCTTGCTGACGTATTCATTTCTCCGCTGCGATCGTCGTGCCTTTTTATTTTTTTATTTTTTCTCTTTGCCGCGCTTGCCACCCGCCTCTTCGCGCGGTAACCCTTGTTCTCCAAAGAAACGCGAGGGGTGAAAAATAAATTCTTGATTTTTCGCTCGCGTGTGTTTCTCCGTCGTGGATTACACGCGCTTAACTCCACGTGGATTATTTAAGAGAAAAGTCATCATTAGGGAGGAACAAGAAACAAAGAGAATTGGCATATTGAAAAATCGCGAATTTATTATTGACTTTTTGTAACCTTTTTTCCAGGTATAATATTGACCAGACCATTATGTACATTTGATTATTAAATAGGGGGGTGTGCGAATAATTTAAACTTTCGAATTATTCGTTCCGAATCGAATATTAATATTAATATTAATATTAATATAATCGAATATTAATATTAATATAATCGAATATTAATATTAATATAATCGAATATTAATATTAATATTCGATTATTAATATTAATATTAATATTTGATATTAATATTCGATTATTAATATTAATATTTATATTCGATATTAATATTCGATTATTAATATTAATATTTGATATTAATATTCGATTATTAATATTAATATTTATATTCGATATTAATATTCGATTCGAAACTCGTATCGAAGAATTCGAAAAAAAATTCAAATAATTCGGATTATCCGCGAATTATTAAATTATTCGTGAGTTTTTGAGTGTTTTGAATTCAGGATTTGTTATGTTCAGCATTAAAACATTTACAAATAATATACATTTCATTTAAACCATGAAATAAAATTACAAAAACAGAACAATTAGTATAGTTTTTTTAATGAAAATGAAACAACATGAATAATATTGTAGCAAATAAAGTATTATTAAAAATACAACTTTTAAAAATTTGATACAATTTTTTATTCAAAAATAATAAATGCGATACTGAATCGCTGATTTATTTTTAATGTTCTAAATAAAAAAGTATATATTATTCGGAAATGTAATATTTTAATGCATGATGTAATAAACTTTCAATTAAAAACATTCGAAAATCCAGTGATAATTCAGTATTTCGCGAATTATTCGAAATTTTCCGAATTATTCGAAACTTTTCGAGTTGTTCGAAAATTCGAATTTCGAATTAAATATTCATATTAGATTCGATTCGATTCGAACGACATTCGCACATCCCTATTATAAAAACTTTATAGTATATTAAACTCTTGTATAAAAAAAATTAAGATTATTTAGAACAATGAAAAAAACTGATGATGACATCCCGACGTAAAACGTCACTTTTCTTCCATTTACCCACCGCATAACCTATGCAAATAATTTTAAAGATATTTAACCTGTTTAAAATACACTCTGTGGTTCATTTAACTGAACCGAGTTTTTCTATTTCTTGAGGCACGTTACTTTTTATAAGAGATAAAACTTTGTTTTCACCTGGTGCGTACGATTGCACTGGATGCTCGTGAAGAGTGTCTTGAAGAAAAATCGTTTCTTTCTTACTCATGAAACGAGTGAATTTGAGCTTTTCTCCTTTTTCTCTTTTCCTTATTCTTTTCTTCTCTCTTCTCTCTCTCTCTTCTTTTTCCGTTTCCTCGGGGGTTATACAATCCGTCAAGTCGGAAGAAGCAGCAACACGGGATTCACGTTTCGGAACCGCGAGAGCGCGTGACTGTGAGTGGCAGCCGAGCGATATAACACCGCAATGGCCAAGGTACCCCGAGTTCGAGATTTTCTGAGAGACAAGAAGAGAATTTAGATGCTAAAGGCGCCGAGCTCAATCCAAAAGATCGAAGCTACAGGGTGTCCCAGGCTAATCAAAATATCAAAATTTACACGCCTAATCGCTTATTATGATCATTAAAATAACTCAATAAAAATATTTAAGTCACAAATAATATAATAATTGGATAATCGTGATGTAATCAAGAGACGCGTTTACGATACCAAGTATATCTTAAGATGATGTGAAATACCCAATTTTAAGTGAATTTTTGGACAAATTCCAAACTCCTATTTTTCAAGCAAATGAACTGAAATTTGAATATGTACTAGGGCGTGGTACTCTTGGAATTTCAAAAAAATAAAAAATCAAAGTCAACAAATTTTTTTTTTCGTTTTTTGAAATTCCAAGAATGTCATGCACTAGTATAGTAGACGTTGCATAAAATATTCAAATTTCACTGAATTTGCTTGAAAAATGCTAGCTTGGGATTTGTCCGAAAATTCACCAAAAATGGGGCGTTTCACATTACCTTAATACGTATAATAATCTAAAATCCTTTATTTTTTTACTATATTTATTTTTAGTGTTCTCCAATTGCAGAATCAATATAATTCTTGAAAAATAATTTAACTGGACACTCAAAAGACATATATCTTCAAAATTAGCTAAATAAATATTCGAATTACCAAAGTGCACTCTTCAATATTCTTTCAGATAGCAATAAAACAAAAATTCACTAAAAATAGGGTATTTCACATGATATTAATACTTAATAATCTAATAAAATCCTTTATTTTTTAGTATTTTTATATTTAGTATTCTCCAATTGCAGGATTAATATAATTCTTGAAAAATAACTTAACCGGACCCTCAAAAGCACATATATATCTCAAAAATTAGCTAAATAAATATTCGAATTACCCAAGTGCACTATTCAGCATTCGTTGGGATATCAATAAAACGACCAAAAGTACATTTCGTTTTACAATAAAATAAAAGTTATGTCCTGGAGGCGAATCAATGACTTTATTATCAATTTTGAATATTTCGATACCCTGTACAGAGTTTTTTTTTCACCAGGCACGCTTTTTCTTCCGTCTCTCTTTTTCTTCGTCGTCGTTTCACGTGTCATCGGTTTACTGTCTTTCTCAGCGCGTCAGACGCTCCACAAACCTCCTTATCTGAGCTTGAGCTTGCGGAAGCGTGTATATATAAAAAGAATTCCCGTGGAAAGTCCACGGATATATATCTCTCGAGTGTACGGAGCATTCGCGTTTCCTCTCCCGGAAATCTTGCGCTCGAGGTTCCGGTCCGTCGAGTCCGAGCTCCGGGCGATGAACGCGCGGGGATCCCATGTGCCAGAGATGAGGAGAGACTCGAGAGGCCTCCTGCGATGAGCCTCGAATTCACGTCGCCGATGCTTTGATTTCTATCTCGGAATACTACCAGCATTTCTCTCGCTCTGTTTTATTGCACGAATTTCACCCTCGGGCTGAGCACACGCGCGTGCATCCCAGACGACATCGCTCTGGACAACCCGCACGTTCCCGACCGCACATCCGACGTTTGTGCAGACCTTGTTTGTGGGATTCGTAAAACACGAGAATGGAACCGGTGCGGGAATTCATCCCCCAGTAGGCGCGCCAAATTACAGCAAGCTTTTGTAAGAATATGTACTATATAGGGTGTTTCATTTTTAGGCGATATTTGTATTTCTTTATCGTTATACGTGAAAATCTCATACTTTATGGGAAATAAAAAATTACCCTGTTTGGGGAAAAATTCAAAGTGCAATAGCGGCTCAGCTCATTCGAAAATTCAATTTTTTTATTTAAATGACACAGGAAGGGTTTTTTTGTTTGAATTTGATTTTTTGTTGTTAAAAAAATTTTTTTTGACAAAAAGAGGATAAAGAGGATAGGGTATTAGATACAGGGCGTCAAAAGTAAACGCATTCTTAAAAATAGACATTTAATCTCATATAGTTCTATAGTTTTATCGATTATTTAGGATTTTGTTGAAAATTGGGACAATTATTCTCTGATATGTTTCGCATATGTGTACCAAATTTTAAGAGGTTTCACCACGAAGAAATTGAGATATTTATTTGTTAAAAATCCAAATTTTCAGTGCTCTCCCATAAGAGCCCGTGTTAAATATTGCCATTTTAAATCCTAAATATCTTGAAGTCTAGATGGTGAACCTTCTTGAAATTTAGCATAGCTCTTTATTGTACTTCAAAGATTTAAAATATCCTAAGATTATGATTTTTTAAATTTTCATACATATACGTCACCTTGGATGATCTTGAATTTTGAGTATATTGTTATTGAAACAATTTGCAACAACTTTTCTTAATAACGTTAAGCTCCAAAACCACATGGTATGGAGATAAATTGAAATAAAAACATTTGATTTGACTGTATTAATAGAACTACCTTAAATAAATATTTTATCGAATAAATGAAGAAAAAAAGTGGCCCGAAACTTTTGCACGCCACTGTATATATTATACTTTGATAAATGAACATAATTTTTTTATACTTCTCGATAAAAATTTAAAACGCGACAGGCAAACGTTTTTTCGGGGTGAAAAAAAAGTGGAAAACCAAACTGGCATCCGGAAATGAAATGATTGAATAAAATACCACTGGAATTATTGCAATGGAAAAATAACATTGGCGCGATGGAATACTTTCTATAGTGGGAAAGAATCGAGAATATACATAGGAGTGAAAAGAGAGCACGGTTCGCTCGACGCACTCTCAAAACAGAAACATTTGTGGAACATAAACAGAGCTGATGGGAGTTGATGAAATTGTCAAAGCTTTTTCTCTCTGTTTATGTTTGCACCAACGCTCAAGCATTTCTGCATATTTTTCTTTCTGCTGTACAGACGTCAATACACATTATTCATCTATTAAAATTCATCATTTCATTTCAATGAATCAGCTCCTTGTAAATTTTCTATCAATAGCACAATAAAAGCAATATATGTTTCATAATAATGGCATAATAATGTACTTCAGATTTGTTATTCAGATCCTTGAAAAAGAATTAATTTTAATTGTTCCTCTCTTATTCAGCCAATCTCCATTGTATGTTTCGTGCGATTCATATATATCGTCCGATCCAACTGAAATTAAAAAAAAAACGGTATAGCTCTCATTATTGTATTAAAATCATATAAAAGTTTAAAATTTACCCGCTTAAGCTTAAATCAGTAAAATATCAGTTTTATCCAATAAAAATCCATTCTCTCACTTTATTAATGTTTTGTTTTGTTTTTTTTTAAGAACGTTGAGAAGAGCTTTCCTTTTGATAATATAAGGCGCACAAAGATGAGTCGCGTATAAATTTCTAATTTAGAAACAATGCATTGTTATAAATATTATTGTTATTATTCGTAAGATCCACTCGTCAGTATTAACGTCTGGGAGTTTCTTTCATCCGCGAGTATCCTCGGTTTCGTGCAACTCCGTTGCGTTTCCTCGCTTCACTAATTTTCACTCTGGAGAGCCAATTTCCCAGGCGAGAGTCAGGACGTGGCCGGAGCTTTACATCGCGCGCGCGATCCGGTGCGCCCGTGCACGTTTTCTCTCATTTTTCTTCGCTTTGTTTTCTCCCGTTTCTCATTCCCCGTTGGAACTCACGAACAAAGAAAGAAAGGCTCGAGACTTAATTCGTTTTAATCGTCGATGGACAGCGCGGAGCGAAGCTTTTCGCCTCATCCCGCTCGCCTCCTTCCTTTTGCTGTACATCCTCTCCTGATGCCCCGGAGTCCGCGTACGTCTCGGCCTCTCCGTCGCGTCCCCTCTGCTCTCCAAGTCTCTTAATTCGCGCGCGCGCCAAGTAACGAGAAACCCACTATCCTTGCACCATTTTTTACCTGCTTCCCCAATGACGGGGAATCTCTCGAAAAAAATGCGACAGACACACGCGAGGGAAGAACACGGGAGCGACTTTCGTTAATTCAATTTTTCCTTTTATTCTCGGAAAATTTGTTCGAGAGAAAGAATGAAATTCTTCCCGCCTCGCCTTCGCGTTTCTCCGAGTATTTTTCTCAGTTTCATACAGTATCTTACTGTGCTTTATTGAATTTTAAAAGATGTACAATTTTATTTTCATTTTTATGCGCTGGCTCGATTTTAAGACAAAAATTGTAATGAACTTTTATTAATTTTTTTTGGAATTATACAAATGTAATACATCATTCTTTTTAATATTGTGAATATACACTGTAAAAAATTTCACGGTGTTAACGAAATTATGTGAGTAGCAAAAGGAAATGGTGTAAAATAATAACTCCGATGTGTTTGGTAAAAGATGTTGAGAGATGTTAAATATGAAAATTTTTCAATGGATGATGTTTATTGCACCATCGATGAAATAAGCAACACTTATTTTAAAAAATATTTTCATTTCTCAGAAAAGTATCGAGCTTCGTCCATACCTGTTCAGCAATAAAACTTTGTCAACGTTTCTGGCAGTCCACTCTATTAAGTGGCAATAAACGAACGAGAATGAATGCGAAAAATTTAGTATAAATTACCTGAGCTGAAGCTTGGCATATTAAAAAATCATTTTATGACTCACTATATCTGAATATCATTAAACAAATCGGTCCCCTAGTATATCTTTGGTTAATCAGGTTTGAGGGGAAAGCATAATTATTTCAAGGAACTGATACTTAAATATAAAAATTTTTGAAACATTGCCAGAACACTTGCTATCTAACATCAACGTTACATCTATTATGAAAAAAAATTAGTATACAAAAATTTTTTTTAAAGAACTCTACATAGTAAATTAGCCTACACCAGGGTGAATCTCTGCATTCAGAGAGAAAGAAAAACAAAAGATAATTTACGAACTTGTTAACATGAAATTTTTTACGAACTGAGTTGCATATAATGTGCATGAATCTTAAAAACAAATCGAAAAAATATTCTTTTTAATATTGAGTTGCTTAATCTTTAACTCGTTTTTTTATTCGCACCGAATGGTGTTAGCATGAATAGTGTTACTTCATTAATTTTACACACAGTAATAAGTGGTGTTTATATTGTGGTGTTCATTATTTACACTGATTAAATACAGCATATCAAACCACATATATTAACACGATGCCATTCTACACCAAACGATGGGAACTATATATAGTCCAAGAATGATGTTAAAGTGACACCATTTTAATACCACATTTTTTACAGGCTATAGGTATAATTTTTAAAGGAGTAACTTTTATAAAGTTATGTCCTCAAAATTGCATACGAGGTATAAAATATCCTAAAACATGGTCAATGAACTTGGATGTACTTTATAGCATTAAGTAGCGGTATACAGAATTTGTAGTACACGTATAGAGTTGTTCACGATCGAGAGCAATAATATTGGCTCACATTTTGCTACGCCACAGAGTATTAATACAACGTATGTATAGATATTTCTTTTTACCAAACATTAATGTTGATTTCTTCTTTTTTGTTGCAGGTATGTTATTGAATAGTGAAATCCCATTATTTTCGTGACCCAACGTAAAGTTTTCTGGCAGCGAATAAGAGATTGGCCAAAAAAGTGAGTATATATGTCAGCGAGAAAACTTTTTTTCTTTTTTGAGGAGTAAAAAGAGTGGGACTGGAAGTTTTCCGAATCAAGTCTTCTCATGAGATTGAGTTACATCCAGTGATGGGCAGAGCTCGATACTTATCTGAGAAATGAAAATTTTTCAATAGATAATATTTATTGCCTCATTGACGAAATGAGCATGACCCATTGAAAAATGTTCATTTCTCAGAAAAGTATCGAGCTCTGCCCATCCCTGAATACATCAAGCATTTTAAATAAATTAAAATAAATATTTTTCATTCTGAAAATGAAAAGTATTTATTTATTTACTTCAGATTTTGAACGAAAACAGTCGTACCTTTTTTCATATATTTATATTTTTTATTTTCGTATTACAAAAAAGTTTTTTGATATCATAAAATAAAAGTACAAGAAGTCTGTAATCCGATGATTATATCTAGCGTATAGAGAAAAATAACACGAAAAGTGGCAGTGATAAAATACACGATAAATTACAATATCGACCTGTTTTTGTTCAATTTTTTCTTCGTTTCTTATCGCCTAAGCCGGAAACGGAAAACCACAAACATATTTACCACAAAAACGAGAAATTTCCTGGAATCGATAATCCTCGTGAGCCTGGTTGAATGTCCAAAAGTTCGTCCTGGATCTGGAAAAATATACAAGTATTGAAACGAAGCTATGTGTATTCCGTATAGGGAATTGGGACCTGCGTTTGACTACCTTGAATTTTTTCAGGAATCGGGGTTACATTTGTACGAAATATATTCTTGAAATGGGATAAATCAGAGGGAAGATATATACAATGTATAGTTATTGAAGAAAACGAAAATTGGTGAGGTCGGGGCATTTTATCGAGAATGAAGAGCGAACGTTTCCCGTTCCGATTCTCTCGCCGGGGAGCGCATGCACGTGAATGATAAATAGGCCACGGCGGAGGCTCTCTTCGTACATGTGTATTATTTCCGATCGTGGGCTCGTGCCCTGGTGGGTTGAGAAATGTTAAGCTAGTTCTGTATAGTTTTATCGATTATTTAGGATTTTGTTGAAAATTGGTACAGTCATTCTTCGATACGTTACGCATATGCCTATACCAAATTTTAAGAGGTTTCACCATGTAGAAATTGAGATACTTACTATTAAAAAACCCTATTTTCAGTGCTCTCCCATAAGAGCCCGTGTTAAATATTGCCATTTTCCATCCTAAATATCTTGAAATCTAGATATGGTGAATCTTTTTAAAATTTAGCATAGCTCTTTATTGTACTTCAAAGAAGCTTTCTCAAGTTTTTTTAAAAAATCCTAAGATTATGATTTTTTAAATTTTCATACATACACAGCAAGTACAGATCACCTTGGATGAGCTTGAATTTTAAGTACGTTGTTCTTGAAACAATTTGCAACAACTTTTCTTAATTGACTTAAGCTGAAAAAGCACATGGTATGGAGATAAATTGAAATAAAATTTTTTGATTAGACTGTACCTATATAGAACTATACCTTAAGAAAGTTCGATGATTATTGGCCGTCCAAGATTTCGCGATGAAAATTGGTGTACGTTGAGATTAATATATCACTTTACTTGTGTCCAAATTTAAATATCATTCATCGTCTATAAAACGAAATACTAATTCTTATAAATCAACAATTTTCGGTTATAACTCCCATATATAAGCCTGATGTTAAAAGATGCGATTTTCGAAGATAAGTGTTTCGATTTCCACACTGTGAAACATCCTTAAATTTTTCACACCTTCTAATGCAACATCAAAGAAGGTCAATATAAATTTTCAACGAATTATATCTTGGGATAAAATTTAGTTAATAAATTTGCCTCAACGATACATGCTTAAGATAGTTCTATATATTTATCGATTATTTAGGATTTTGTTGAAAATTGGTATAGTCATTATTTGATATGTTACGCATGTGCATACCAAATTTTAAAAGGTTTCACCACGTAGAAATATAAGAGCCCGTGTTAAATATTGCAATTTCCAATCCCAAATATCTTGAAGTCTATATAGATGGTGAACCTTCTTAAAATTTAGCATATCTCATTATTGTACTTCAAAGAAGCTTTCTCAAGTTTTTTAAAAAAATCCTAAGATTATGATTTTTTAAATTTTCATACATACACAGCAAGTATAGATCACCTTGGATGAGCTTGAATTTTAAGTACGTTGCTCTTGAAACAATTTGCAACAATTTTTCTTAATTAACTTAAGCTGAAAAAGCACATGGTATGGAGATAAATTGAAATAAAAATTTTTGATTAGACTGTACCTATATAGAACTATACCTTAAGTCTCTCTGGCAGGCCGTGACACTCGCGCAGCCCCTGGCAGCAATAATGCTCGATGTGAGGCGACGCGGGAACTCGCTCGTCTCACAATGGCGAGCCTGATTGCTGAAAATTAGCTGGAGAAGCCTACGTCCCACATATCCTGAAAATGAGCGCACTTTGCTAACACGCGCTTTACTTGTCATTCCCCCTCGTCCCTCTGCTGCTTTGTAGCGTTCTCTTCTATTCTATACACGGGCTTCATAGTCTCCTTTCTTCCCCTATATATATGTATACCCTCTCTATTTCATTACACTTTGAACAATCGTTACGACCACGGGATGCTTCACTTCAGGGACGAATGGGACAAAAGACGAAACGTTTCCATTATTTTCGTAACGGAAAATAACCTAAGGAGGGTCTTGACCCAAATCGATAATTCTCGCCAGGGTGTTAAAAACATACAGACTATTTAATTAAGTTTTGGTGAGAAAACTCTTCAGTGTCGAATATAAAAATATAATTTTTTATAATTATAATTTTCTAATTTTCTAATTATAATTTTATTATTTTCTAATTATAATTTTCTAATTTTCTAATTATAATTTTCTAATTTTCTAATTATAATTTTCTACTTTTCTAATTATAATTTTATAATTTTCTAATTATAATTTTATAATTTTCTAATTACAATTTTATTATTCTTTATAATTTTATTTCTTTTGTTCTCGCATAATTCAACGTTCAAGTTCATTATGTGTGTAAAGACCCAACTTCAACTTTCTTTAAGGAGGTACTTGCGCTAAGGGCTTTATAAAGTTTTTTTCTCGTGTGTGAACTAAAGCCAAAATCCTGGGTTTTTATTTATATAAGATATCTTCTTGAAAAACCATAGAAACGTTCTTCACCATTGCATTAAAATGATGGAAAAATTTGAGATGATTTCACCGTTTAGTTATCGAGATATTCTATGTTAAATATATAAACTTTAACGTGAGCTCTTATGGCAAATTCTGAAAAATAGTGTTTTTCAATATTTCATATCTAGATTTTGTCACGTACATACTTTACTTTTATTGTTTTCGCTTTGCTAGAGTGTAAATAATTATTTCTATCAATTTTTTTGTATTACGTAATAGCAGGTCGATATAGATCGAAGATTCACAATAATACACATGAGAGAAATTTATATAGATGAAAAATTATTATTTCTTTGTACTGTGGTAACGGTTTGGAAAAAATTTAAGATATTTCATCCAAACGTACAGTATTTATAATTATAAAATGAACATAATTCCATTATGCTTTATATTAAAAAATCCTAAGAATTTTCTCATTATTGTTACAACAGTGTGTACTATTAAATGTAGTAATTTGTTGTTTAAAAATCTTCCGGTGTAATTGAGGTTAAAAACTGTCAAATAATTACTCAAATTCTTAAAAGTTACAAATTTAATTGATCAATACAATTTGACCATTACAATTTTAATTGACCAATTTTTCAGAATTAAAACTATTATGGTGATTAAATATATTATACGTATATGGGAGAACTATACTTTACATCGTGTTTAGGATGAGAATAAGCAGTCTTTCGCATATACACGTGTTGCAAATAGACAATTGCAACATCCTTCCCCATGATACATGTTATTTATGATTGATTGCAGAAACAACGTGTATTACACCGAGAATTCAAGTTCTCCCGCTCAGTGACGGTTATATGTGTCCGAGTGCATGGAGGTTATGACACTCTTGAAAACCACTTTAACTCAACTTGAATGATTACCCGTGATACACTAGCGTAGAAACGTGTCACAAGGCTTTTGTTATATTTATACACTTTTCAATCTAAAAAGAATAAAATTTATTTTTATTTTTGCAATTCAAATAATAGATATATTTCTAAATTAGATGATAATTTGATGAAAGAAAAAACTGGAATTGAATATGTAAATGAAATTGAAAATACTGGTAATTAAAACTGAAACAGTATAAACAAAAGAAACATAAAATTCTTATAAAATATCTAGTTTTAACAACTGAAATTTTGGTTTGAATTACATTGAACGAGAACTGTTTTTAAAGAATTAGAAATTGTTAAAATTCTTTTGAAAATTTAAATCACAGTTTAAATAAAATAAAATTAAGGATGTTAACCCCTTACCTAAAATAGAGAGATTTTAATGAAACTGCGCTCACATGTAAATAGTGATTTAAAAAAATGCTTGCTAAATTTGGTGAACTTTAGGAGGATAGTTTAAAAGATATTTAATAAAGAAGTTAACATGTATTTGTACATTTTTCAATGAAAAAAATGTACATAGTCCAAATGTAAAATTGTAAGTACTTTGTTTACTACTTCAAGAGTAATACCTCCATTTAAAAAAATGTATTATATTTTAAAAAATTAAAAAGATTTGTAAATTTTTCAATGAAAAAAAAAATGAATATATGTACTTTTTCTATGCTTAAAAAAGAGAGATTTTTGAAAAAAATTGGAGGTATTATTATTAAAGTGGTAAGCAAAGTATTTGCAAATTTTCAAAGTGATTGTTTTTGCAAAATTAAATAATTAAGTATCCTTAAAATAGCAAGTTTATCTCGACAGTATGGATATGGATTGGCAACTTGGCAACGTCGCTCATATAGGATAGCTCGACAATATACAGATATGATGAAAAAACTCGTGTACCTTGAAATAGTTAACTTTTTAATCGCTATTTTTTACTCTGTCCATATATTACATACATATAAAACGGATAAAAGCTTATTTCGCTTGTAATTTTTCATCATCATCGTTTATTTCTTTTTATTGAGCCCATATTTTCTTTTCCTTTTAAAGTTGACAGTTAACGTACAAAAGTTAGTGATACGGTACAATAAATACATTTTTCATTTTATATTCAATTTTGTTTAATTAGTAAACATTTCTTTCGGGTTTGGGTTTGGCATTCATTTAATATGTTGAAGATTATTTCCTTTTCATATTTCCTGCTGAATCTCAATTATAAAAATTTCCAAACATCACTAAAACTTCTGGTTGAGTTTGTATGGTATCGCAACATCCTTAAAGAAAAAAGATTGAAAAAGCATTCCGAAAATAGGTGTAAAACGAGTAAAAATATTGATTTGTGTCGCCAATTTGAAAATACAGGTGAACAAAAAAATATAAGGGTAGGTATAGGTAGGTAGGTACCTTTATAAGGGTAAGAATATACGTAATAATAACATAAAAAATAAGTATTATATTGATTTTCATCGTTTATACTGGAACATATCGGTTAACGTGAATTATTTTCAATTCAACGTTGGCCATGCAGATTCGAGTCGTGCAGTCCCCAGACAGGGGATCTTCCAAAAAAAAATGTTTCACTGAAAATAAAATTGGTTCGCGCCGGCCAATTAAGAGCAGTGAATTAACGACAATGTAATTCTCATTTCGAGCCCTCCCCCGAACGGTTTTGGCCCTCTACCAGTGCGAACTGGTCACGACTCTCGCTTAATGAAAATTCTGCATGGAGCGATGGCCCACGTGCATCCACGACTGCTTCCGTCCCTCTTTTTCTCTCCCTCTCTCCCTTTTCTTCTCACGTAACTGGGCGACAGGAAAATTAAATTTTCCAACAAGATGTAAGCGCAAACTACGTGTGCAGAGTGTATCGCACTCGCGCCGCTTCTGCGTTATCGGTGGTTTAATTTCTGTGGAAAATTGATAGCTGCAGGTGGTAGAGACTGTATAACGTGTTTTCTGTCTTCTTCCCTCTCGACTATATTCCAATCGGCATACACACACATAATGCAAATCCGACTGCGTATTGCGGTGTTTATCCTTTGAACGACGAATCTGATAAAATTCTATCAATAAATTATATTATTCTTGCCCTTCGGCGGCCATTTACGGATTCGGTTATTAATTAATTGGCCATTCAACGGTGCACAGTGCTGCGTGTATCATTTTTATTTTTTTCTTCCTCTGTTATATCTCGTCGGTTGTTATTCCGCGCAAAATTATTTTGAACGGAATTCTCCTCTCGCGCTGATTATACTATCGGGATTGGGAAAATTTCAAACAGAATTTACAATTGAAGTTTAGATTGAACGGTTCATCCGGTCAGTTTGTCTTTCATTTCGCTCCTTCCTTTCTTCTTCTTCTTCTTCCTCACGGTTTTTTTTTATACTTCTTGTTTTTTTGCGACTCCGTTTTCGTGTTTATTTCGAGCGAGATGCTCCGTGAAGCTAAAACTCAACAAAACTCTCGATTTTATTCGAGAGCCTCTCACGATGAAACAGTCCGAAGGAAATCTCGGTGTTTTCTCTCCCGTCGTGCTTTCTTTTTATCCCTCTCTTTACTCGTAAAAAGTTTCATTCGGCGAACTGCTCACGGCTGAGCTACGAGACCAGCGACAGCCAAATAGAGAGAGAGAGAGAGAGAAAGACAAGCGAAGAGCGAAAACGGGACGGTAAAATCCTCGTTCGCGCAGAAACGAAGAGCGAGAGGGCCAAGAGTTAACGCGAGAACTTCTCGGCAAGTAGTGACGGCCGCTATTAGTCAGCCAGCCGGTCGGATCCGCGAAGGATGCGAAAAAAGATCGAACAGTCACGATTCTTCGAGTGAGCATCGAATATATACTCTGACAAATAGGAGAAACAAAAAAAAACAATATTCTTCAATAGTAGTATATTTATATTTATATTTTACGTAATTTTCTTTATATATTAATTATCGTATAGGATTTTTTTACTAATATGTTTTTGTTTCGTTATCAATATATTTTATTATTTAAATTTAAATAAAAAGTAATTAATTTTTAAAAGAGTTTATCATTATAATAATTTGAATTTTTTTATGGATATACTTGATGAAAAAAAGGAGAAAATTTTTTTTTTTCAAAAATTCAAAAAGTCATAACTACGAAATGGCTGCATAATAAGGGCTAAAATTTTCAGGATATTTTTTTTTAATATACAGAATGTATTTTTAAAGTTTAAAATAAATCGAATGGATACTAAGAAATATATATTCACACCGCAAGATTTGTATACCTGGGCTACTAGGAATTTCACAATAAGTCTTGATATTTTACTTTTATCATAAATTAAGATTATTTAAACAAAAACAATAATGTATTAGACGTACGATCTGTTGCGTATGATAAAGAATTAATATTTCCATTAAAAAGCTGAGAAATTTCCCTACGAAAAGCTATTTTTTTTCCATAAATAAAAGTTTTGTACGTCAAAAAAATTAATGAAAAAGTTGAAATAAATTTTTTTCAACAATTCAAAAAATCATAACTTCGAAATAGCTGCATAGTAAGAGCTAAAATTTTCAGGATATATATTTTTTTAATATACAGAATATATTCACAAAGTTTATAATGAATCGAAGGAGGTCGACCCGTGAGCGAGGCTTTATTTTATGGAATCACTCATATATTTTATAATTAAAGTTAGTCTATTGTCTTATACTAGATATATATTACATTTTTTGCTATCTAGTTTTCTAGGAAATTTTAGAATGGATCGAGTGAATTTTTTCTTTGGATTTTTGCAGTTCATCATTTTGTTTTGGTTGATTTTTCATTGCTTTGATTTTTCTCTTTTGGTTCGGCACTTGGCTTCTATATGAAATAACTTTCGCTCTGACAGCTTAAAACGACATACAGGGACGCGCACTCTACTTTTTTCTTATTATATTCCATAGAAGCAGCCGGTTTTCTGAACCGTTCGTGAAGTGTTGTCGTAAAAAGTTGTCGGAAAAACATCGCTTCGTATGGCCCTAAACGAGATACAAAGAAGAGAGAACGCCTGGCTTCTTATTCTTCTCACTTTTAGCAAGTGACTGCGTTCGTGCAACCCTCTCGCCATTTTCATCGCGTCTTCTCTCTTCCCTTTGTACAACCTAATAAAAGCATTTTCCATTATTTTTCTACGAGCCAGCATCGTCTCATCCACCAGTTTCATTTCCTTCAACATTTTTTTTTGCCTTCGTGGAAATCTTCAAGATTTTATTTGAGGCTCGGTCGTAAAAATAAGGATTTGATGATAATTGATAACACGCTCTGATAAATACGTAAAAAAATCAATGTCCATCAATAGTACAATAATGTTATTACAATAAATTTTTTATCGTTATTATTGTCGTCGAATTTAATTTTTGTAATAAAAAATATTGGAATTCGATAGAATGTAAACCTCGATCGTTAATATTAATGAAAGTGAACAAATAAGCCGTTATTAAAAAAATAATATAACGTTATTTGAAAATAAAGAATTTTTATATAAGCAGGAAACAGGTTAACTCTATTGGAATCTGTGCAAATTCTCTAATAGTAATTATACGTATTATGCCATATATTTATAATATAGAGTTATTCAATTATTATAGTAAAACTGAAATCAATGATATGTTCACTCGACAGAAAAAAAACAAGCAGTTGGAGGTTGAAACTGACAGGACTGTCAACGTCAGTTCGTTGACTCCTTTAATTTTACCACATTTTCATACATGTGTAGCCTTAAAATTGGATTTTCCTTCAACAAAAATGCACATGTATTTGCCATCCATTACAACATATGACTACATATCATAATCCTTTTATGGTCGCCATGTTTTTTAAGCTCCGCCCATTTGACAGATCCCAATAATTGTTATTTAAATTTTTTTATATATAAGTAATTATTGTAGTATTGTAAAGTATCTATGCTAATTTTTAGCCATCCATCTAGACGCGTACCATAATTTCGTAAAATTCTTTAAATATTTATAGCTTCAACAATAATAAAGATATCGTAACTTAAGAGAAGGTTAATTTTTTTTCTTTTTTAATGTACTTTTTAAAACAAAAATTGAGAATTGAGAAAAAAAATTTGTAGTGTTTTTTTGGCTATTTGGAGCTCAAAAATTGGATTTTCTTTCAATGGGACCTCTTCGATTTATTTTTTAATTCATACAAATTCTACATTAAAAAAACAAAATTTTTGAGCCTAGACCGAAGATAGAATTCAAATAAAACTTATTGTTAGTATAAAAAATTAATGTTTTTATTTTTATTTTTTGTATAATTTTGATCTTTTTTTCGCTCTGTGACTGTGGAAATATTTTTCTTTTACACGAAGTTATAAGTTTTACATATATATAAAAAATTTAAATTTTTTATTTGTAATTTTGATCTTTTTTTCGCTCTATAGAAATATAGAATAGAATAAAATATATAGAATAGAAAAAAAAATGTCAACTGACAAATTCATATAGTTTACACACAGCGAAGAAACTTTGAAACGGTGAGCGTCGCAGTAGAAATATATATCGAGGAATTAAATAGAGATTTGAAGTTTGAAGAATAGATGATTTCGTGGGAATTGGTAACATCGGTTTTGCTCGTATAGTATATATCGTTAAATGTTGCGCTTTGGTCCGGCAATGTGGATCGTTGGTTGGAATATCCGGCGTGTAAATCCATTGTAAAAGCTTTAGGTGCTTGTTATTTCTGTCGCGGTTCGTAGTGCGCACCTTTTCCATATGCAAGCTCTTTGGCTAAACTCCGAACGTCCCTGCACACGTTATATCGGACTCGCTCGTAAGGGGGAGAAAGAGGCAGAGAGATAACGCTCTGGATACGTATACGGATCGCGTTCGTATAACTTTAAACTCGTCTATTCATAGTCGCTGTGCGTTTCCAAACTAAACCTCCATTCTCTGATCTTATCGCCAATATTTCGTACACACATGACCAAATCTCTCGACGTTTCAAATTCATACGTACGAATAAAACGATCCTGACCTTTCGATACTCAATTTTACCAAATTTGCCATGAAATCCGCTAGATATTTGGTCGACCAACGATTTATCGCTCCGCTCCGAATTCAGAAACATTATACATTCGATTCGAAAGTTGTTGAATTTATTGAAAAATATAAATCGAAATGTTGTCAAATGCTTGATAAAGTATTCACTTTGTTTTGAAAAATACGAATTTTAACGAAAATCGATTTTAATTAGATATTTTTCAATGAATATATCAAAATGTTTTATCAGTTGTGATAACATGCATACGAGATACCTGTAAAGTGTATGAAAGGGAGTATGGAGTTAGCAAACTCGAAAAGCTGATAAGATCGATCGAATAGTTGACGTAATCGGGAGAGATTGCTGGAATTTTGAGGCTCGCTTTGTATGCTATGCACGCACGTGAAAGTGGTATTTTCGTGTATGCTTTGTCTTGTATACAAAGTGCATCAGTCAGGTTGAAACTATCTCTTGAACTTTTGTGATTTTTAGGTTCACGTTACATTATTGTTCCTATATTTATTGTTAGTATATTATTCAGTTAGTTAGGCTTTTCACTCATATTACATTATAATAATCCTTTAATATCTTTTTCTCTGTTTTTATTTCTTCCACGTCAGTATTTTTTTAAATACTGTTTATAACTATTTTTTTAACATTTTTATTTTTACAATTGAGAATTGTTCAAATATTGAAAAATGAATAATTTTAGTGAAAATTTTTTTTGAATTAATTTAATATCTTTAATATCTTTTTCATTGTTTTTATTTCTTCCACATCAGTATTTTTTTAATACTTTTTATAACTATTTTCAATATTTTTATTTTTAGAATTTAGAATTGTTCAAATATTGAAAAATGAATAATTTTAGTGAAAAATCTTTTTGAATTTGTATTCCTTATTATTATCAAAACTGTATGTAAAAGATACATATATGTGATAAGGGTACATATGTTGCATGCCGATAAACGCAAAGCCTTAAATTATTGCAAAATATAGTTTCAAAATTATTCCAAATTAGAACATCTATATTTTCGAAGTCTTTACCCTTTCATTTTTCGTCAATTTTTCTATTACTGTTTTTCCTCGACCATAAATTACTTGGGAATGAATTGGAAGTAGTTTTCAATAGCCTGGAAAATCTATTGTACAATTTGCGAATTTGTATTACCAAAATTCCCTGTTTATAAGTTGGAAAAAAGGGTTGTAAAAGGCAATTAGTGTCGAGAATTCGCTATTGATGATATAATTATTATCATCGAACCTCCTATTTTTGTGATTCGTTAAAATAAAATGTAAAATTACCCCATCATATTGCGAAAGCGGAGTTTACCACGTCAAGGAATCTTGAAGAAAAGGGTGAAAATATTTTAGACTCATTCACGTTTTGAATCTTCATGATCAATCACCTAAAACTGTAGATAGAATCTCCAAATGGACGTAAAGCCTTTATTAAATCTTTGTTAAACAAAACTCTTCTATTAAAGTATTTTCTTTACCAACAAAAGTCAATCTTTTATACAAATATGAAACAACTTTTTTCTTTTATATTTCATAACAAACACACAAAAAATTAAGATAGTTTCATCGGTATAGTTAAATCAAAAGTTTTTACTTCAATTTTTATCTCAGTACCATGTGGTTTTTGAGATTCAGTTTATTAAGAAAAGTTGTTGCAAATTGTTTCAAGAACAACATACTCAAAATGCAATGTCATCCAAGGTGACCTGTACTTGTTACGTAAGTATGAGAATTTAAAAAAATCATAATCTAAGGTTTTTTTTACCTCAAAGATGAAGCTTCTTTGAAGTACAATAAAGGGCTGTGGAAAGTTTCAACAAGTTCCACTACCCAGAGGTCAAGATATCAAGAGTTGAAGATTGCAATATTTAACATGTGCTCTGGATGCAGAAAATAGTGATTTTTGACAATAAATATCTCGAGTTCTAAGTAGTGAATTAATACTGAAACCTCTTAAAATTTAATTGCACACAATGTATCAAAGAAGGTTTTTGTAAATTTTCAACAAAATCCTAAGAAAACGATTTTATGTTAGAACTATACCTTAAACCACTTTTACCGAAATTTATCAAATCACTCCAATTCACCCTTAATTCTTTTTCCACTGCTCTCATATCCAATTTTTCTCTTTTTCCTCGCTCGATCCCTTTCTTCCACACTTTTTGCTTTTCTATAGCTTTTATTCCTCTGCCTCGACTCTCGCATACTCGCCCGTAGATTTTCTTTCTCCCGCACTATATTTCATCCCTTTCCAGCTCACAGTAACCTCCTGTGCCCTTTAACCCTTCTCTTGCCACCCGTGGAGCATTCCTCCCTGCCAAAGCCCTCTTTCCTTATCCTGTCTACGTGGTTAGCATACTCGCCGTCTATTAACGTGCCAACGCGGGATAAGGCATTCTCACTGAGCTGGCAAAACTTGCACGACGTTCTGCCGCCCGAGCGACTCGCGCCAACAAAGAAAATTGAATGTGACTCGCGAGGCGCGTTGCCCTCTTTTTAACGTGTGTCCCACTTTTGCGTGCTGCTGACCGAAAATTCGAATATTTTCTCGTATAACGGTGTGTCAATTTATGTCCGTGTTTTATTGTTAGCCCTCATCCGAATAAAGGCATTTACGCTGACGTTGCGAGATTCAGCCTTGAAAATATATACATTGAAAAGGAAATTTGGTTGATTCAACAAAATATATATATTTTTTTAATACGTTCAACGATATTATTTTGCAAATTGAACTAAATTCTTGGTTTATTTAACTCAAGTTTTATTATTTCAAATAAACAAGTGTTGTTTCGACGATATATTTTCAACTAAAGATTTTTCAACTAAATCTGTTCTCAGTGTAACTATATTCAGGGATGGCCAGAGCTCGATACTTTTCTGAGAAAAGAACATTTTTCAATGGGTGATACTCATTTCGTCAATGAGGCAATAAAGATTGTTTATTGAAATATTTTCATTTCTCAGATAAGTATCGAGCTCTGCCCATCCCTGACTATATTGCATGTATGTATACCCATTCACGTATTATTTCGCGATCAGTCGTGGTGGGAAATTTTGTAAAGGTGAAAGCTACTTTTTTCAAAGCTTCACGCCGCATTCGCAGAAATCAAGATATATATTTATTATTGCAAGTCGTAAAATTTATTTCTGTGATACTACATTTAAGAGGTTTTATTGTTAAAAATAGTGTAGTTTCTATATTTTTCAAATTGGAAAATATTCCAATTTTTAAACTTTTCCTTTCTAAAGCATTGGGCCAATCTTTAAACGATATGAGCACAATATTAATCTATTTTTTTTTTCCAATTGGTATAAAGAATTTCACCGAATGATTATTTCTTCATGATAAGAGAATTTTTGGATAGTGTCTATCATGGTATAGAAATACTTTAACATAATAATTGCATGAAAAATGATTGAAATAAATTTTTTTTTCAATTTGCTTAGGTCTTCTTCAACGCCATATAAAAACGTGTGTATAAAAGAATTAAGGTAGTTTTATCAAAAAATTGTTTTCTTAGAACTTTGTTAAAAATTTGTAAAAACCTTCTTTTATACAATGTGCAATTGTATATTAAATTTCAAAAGGTTTCACTATGTAGAACTCGAGATATTGTCAAAAATCACCATTTTCTGCAGTCTTCCATAAGAGCAAGTGTTAAATATTGCCATCTTCAACTCTTGATATCTTAACTTTTCTGGGTAGTGGAACTTGTTGAAATTTTGCACAGCTCTTTATTGTACTTCAAAGAAGCTTTCTTTATTTTTTTTAATCCTATAAGATTATAATTATTATAATTATAAAAATTATAATAATTAATTATAATTTTTATAATTATAATTATAATCCTATAAGATTATAATTATAATTATAAGATTATAATAAGATTATAATTATAATTATAATTATAATTCGAATACGAATAATTCGTAAATTCGAATTATTCGCACACCCTTATTATTAAGATACAAACTTTTGATTTCACTGTGTCGATAGACCTACCTTAAAACAAATAATTCGTTAAAATCATCGTTTTTTTTTCATTTTCTATTACACAGCCCATATGTAAAAAGTTGAAAAATTTATCAATAGCCTCGCGATGATTTTACCCTTATAGTTTACACCTACAGTTAAATTTTCAAACAGACACCGTCGCACGTCTTTTGCCTTATAACATCATCAAATACTTCATTTCTCTGCGTACATCCGACAAACATTATCTCGGATTTTTTGTTTCTCTGGACTATTAACTGGAGGATTCCTGGCGTGCACTTTATCTCATTTTTTGCCCCCGTAGCTCCGACACTCTGGGAAAGTTTACCGGAGGGTCAGCAAAGTCGTGGGGAACGCGATCGCTCTTTCCGTGGCCCCTTAGCGAGAAAATTCTTTATTTTGCTCAATTGGAGCGTCTCGCTGAAGAATCCCTGAAGTTCCGAGGCCGGGGGCGCGATTCTTCTCGTCCGTGCCGTCACCCCCTCCCTTCCTCCTCCTCCTCCTCCTGTCCCGTGCTTTTTGCTTCTCGGCGTTCATTCCTCCGCGAATCGAGAGGGATAAATGGCGCGCGAGGCAGCGTTTGAGCAAACATGTAAAGAAAACTCTCGGCGCACACGGGCGCCCGACGCAAATACTCGAGAGTAAATCGACACACGCGAGAACAGCACTCCGGGACTATCTCTCGCTCTCTCTCTTTCAGGGAATATTTCCCTGGTACGAAATAAAAGTATCTATCTAAAATAAAAGTATCTATCTATCTCTCTTTTTCTTTTTTTTCTTATTTTTTGTTATATTTTGAATTTTTTTCTTTTGTTACGTATATAAGTTAATTATTTTTTCATTTAATTTTTCCTATTGTAATGATTCATATACTAAGAATATATTTAGTTGAAAATATTTCGTCGAAAGAACACTTGTTTATTTGAAATAATAAAACTTCAGTTAAATCAACCAAGAATTTCGTTCAATTTACAAAATAATATCGTTGAACGTATTGAAACAAATATTTCGTTGAATCAACGAAATTTCGTTTTCAGTGTACGAGCGTATACTTATCTTGCGTGATTAGCAAATGGTGTATCATGGCGAATCAAAAAAAAAAGAAATACGGAGTCATTATCCACTGAATCGTCAGAATTTCTTTATTTATTTTATTTCTTATAATTATCGTTTAAACGTTATTTAATAATTATTTAGTCCAACTGTGTCGGAGGTTTCGACTCGACTAAATCCTACTCGAGGATCGACAATCGGTTTGCCCTTAATTTCGTGAGAATTCGGCATAGCTCGCCCCCCCCCCACTTCTTTCACGACATTTGAATATCACACATTATACTTCGCTAAATACGTTGTATTATACTATGAAAAATTTTATTTACTTTTGTAATATTATTATAATCTTTTGTAACTATTTACCGCGCCTATGGTATTACCACGGCATAAAATAAATTTCACTCGCTCACTCTCTCTCTCTCTCTCTTTTCACTCTTTCTCTCTCTCGCTTATTCTATCGCAGACGGCTCAACGCGAAGATTACTCGTGACACGCGAGCTTGAACAGGCAAATTCGCCTTTTTCTCTCTCGATTTTATATACCGCTGCCGAGATCGTTCTCTCGAGGATTCTGCCTCAATGGAGCTTGCTACTCCTCCTTTATATACCCCTTTATTTTCTCGTTCTTTCGCTCGTTCCCTCGCGCCTTATCTCTTTCCAAATTTGATTCATCCCTCTCTCACTCACTGATTTTCTCGCTTTCTCGCTCATCCTTTTTTGTTCTTTTACTCTCTCGATTTCGAACATACTCTATCTGGCACGAGGACATATGTGTATGCTCTTCAACCCTCTTTATTTCACTTTGCTTCACTTCCTATTTTTATTCGTGTATCCTGCTCAAACTCTTCCTCGCTTCTTATTCCTGTGTTCTTTTTTTTCTTCTCCCTTCCCTTTATCTTCTTTATATAACAACTCAGCGAAAGCTCCACGTACGCACGTCGCTTTCGGTTTCGGGGGAAATACATGTATTACTCGCACAAAAGAAGCCAGAGCTTCCAATTGAAATTTAGTCGCTCCCGGCTCCAACTTTTTATCGTCTTTTCGCTTTTTTATTTTCCCTGGATACAGCGTTGTACCTTCTTTTTTTTTAAACACAGCGCTTGCCTTTTTCATCTGTGACTTTTGAGCTCCGCGCAAAGTACCTTTGCTATCCTCGTACGCGAGTTTTTCTTTTTTTTTTTCCGATTGTAAAGGTGAGCCCGAGATAAAATTTAGTGGAACTAAAGAGAATTATTTAAAGTTCTAAGGTAAACGTCCCAATAGATGGACATGTCCCCATATAGTTGGACAATTTTTTCTATATTATTTTTAACACTTTGATTATTTATTTCTCAATAAAATCATATGGATTATTTTTCATATACAATGAAGTTTATTTTTCATAACGTTAATTTATTGGAACAAATTTGCTGAATCCTAGAGACAGGGTCAATATTCTATCCAACTATGAGGATATCCTACGTATTTAAAAGTTCAAGTATTTATTTAGTAACAATATTATCTCAAATTAATATATAAAATGAATTTTGGGTCACTAAAATATCAGAAAATATTTTAGAGATGAATTTAAAGCAGATTTTTATGTTTATATCTTTGTTAAATAAATATAAAGTATGAAAATCCTTAACTGTCCAACTATTGGGATGATTACTTTATAAACAATTTATAATTTTAGTTTGTAGAATGTGTTACAAATATACGTACAAGACTCACAAAGTAAAAATGCGTTTTTTATTTATTAATGATATGAATTGAAGCGATGTAAAAAAATGTTGGCGAGTGGTAATTATTTGCTTTAGGGGTCACACCTCTGATTTAGTTGTTCTTGAAATACGTTATTTCTGTGGTTATACATATATATGTTGAGCGCGGAAATGCCTCCTTCATATCGTTTTTTAAGTTAAAAAATTTGCATTTTTGAAATTTTGTAATAATAAGTGAAAGTTTAAGTTGCAAAACAATGCCCACTCGCCTCAGATGATTTAATAGTTTAAAAATTATAAATGATAACAAATAAATGGAAATAAAGCATTCAAAGTTATATATTTTATTTGGAGGGAGAGGAGGGGGGGGGGCAGCCCACATATTTATGTTTTTGCTCGGGATGATCCCGGGAATAACATATTTTAAGGACAACTAAATCCGAGGTGTGAACCCTAAAGTAAATATTTTCCAAAAAATTTTATATCATCATTTTTTTGTCCCAGAAAAGCATGAGTATATGAAAAATCGTCTTAAATATTTATTTCATAAAAAGTATTTTTATTGGAAAAATCTGCATCAAGAATCTCGTATATGTAAATGTTTTTTATCGGCGAATGGGCCGAAAAAAAAGGAGGAAATAAATTGTTGCTTTATCAAGGAGGGTCTCTCTCGTTTATATAGGAAGAAAGTTTACGAGAGGAGGAAGGGCCGCTTCGTTTTTTATCGACCTACGGTTGTCTGTGACTCGAGTGAAATAACGAGAAAAGAAGGGGCGTTTCGCCTTTTTTTTTCTCGGCTGGTAGCAATGCTCTCGCTTCTTGTGTACGCTCAATGCCAATGATTGAGATTTTCGCGTGACTGTTGCCGGTCACGAATACGTCTTCGCCGTCGGCGGTTCACCCCTTATTCTATCTCTCTTTCTCTTGCACGCACGATGCGCGAGCGCACGCAACAACGTCCCCAAAGAATATACGGTGTATTTCTGGCGGATTGCCCATACGAACCCCGTTAAAGGGGCTTTTCGTACCGAAACCACAAAAGCCCAACTCTCGAGGTCTCGTCACACGATAATCAACCAAATTCGTGCAGAAAGGCAGAAATGTACCGTCAGCAGTGAACGCCTATCAAGATCCAAATCACCCAATAAAAATTAATCTGTCAGATCATTTACGAACAATCCCCCCCCTCGCGTTTTTTCTATCGCGTTGCGTTATTTGAGAAAAGTAAAAAATTCTGGAGAATTTTATTTTACATATTAAGTACCATTATCAAAACGTCTGAAAATTTCACGACACGTGAAAAATATTTTATTTAGAAATAATATATGCTTCAAGACAAGTTTTCCATTCACACCAATATTGCTATATATATATTTGTTATACATACTGCTTTGCAGATATTACGTAATTAAATTTTATAAGTGGAATGGTATGAACACAATATTCTCAAGTATTAAATAAAATGAAATATAAAAAGTATGAAATGTTTGAAATAGTTATAAACTATTCATCGTTGAACGATATATTTGTTATACATGCTGGTTTACAGATATTACGTAATTAAATTTTATAAATGGAATGGTACGGACACAATATTCTCAAGTACTAAATAAAATAAAATATTAAAAGTATGAAATGTTTGAAATAGTTATAAACTATTCATCGTTGAACGGTGTTTAGGCTCGATGACAAACAAAAAAGAATTTAGTCGCAATTAGCTCGTAGTCGCGTTTGAAGTTACGACCCATGAATTCCCATCGGTAAATACGTTCGTTTCTACACGCATGAGAAATAAATCAGAGAACTTGGCTGCAAGAATCCGTGAGGAGGCAAGCAAGATCTGCGAAAAGCTTTTTGGGTCTTTGCTTAACTTTCGGAGCGCGCGAAACTCGGTGGAAAACTCTTCTATATCCTTTTAACTATATCTATATAGTATATGCAGCACGACTGTTTATAGAACTTGCGAATTTGCGTTCGTTAGTAGCTATATTATATTGCAGCTTCAGCGTGGGAAAATCGACGTCGAATTCACTCTTGGTATTCACATTGGCTATATTGAGCGTCGAAATTCAATTTCTCCACTTTGCAATAATTCGATGATGGCTTCAAATAAATTAGAAATTCTTCAATGATTCGTAACTATTGCTTTAAATCATTGTTAATCCCAAATACACGAGCTAATAAATTTCCTGCATGATATTCTGATTATTACACATTGAGAACTGATAGCCAATATCAGACACAATAGTGATGAAATTTTTTTTCATTTTATTGATCAGCATCGAGAGTCTAGAATATCACTCTTTCATGCTGGAAATTTCAACGAGACTGCGAATCTTTGTCGCTGGGGGACATTAAATTTTATACAGAGTGTCTTTGTACACAAATTTATTAGTCATGGAAGCTGTTCAGTTACTGTTGAAATCCAGTGTCTCTGCTTGCTTGCTTGCTCTTTTTCTCGTCTTATTCTCTGGTGTAAAAGAGACACTTTCCGTTGGGCGCTTCGTGAGCGACATTGCGAGCGGTATAACATGCCTCGTCGCCTCCTCGAAGCATCTTATTACCTCGTTGCACCCTTGAAGCAGTCCAATTTGCTTGACGGAGACTTTTGCCTTTTGCTCCATTCCAGATTCTACGTACACATTACATTGGTCCGTTTTCATCCTGTATATCTTTAATATGCATTTTATAATTACATTCCTTAGTCTAAATATTAAATACTGTTTCTCGCATTTAGGTATATTTTCATACTTCAAAATAATAGCTTACAAACTCATTAGAATTGTGTATTCGAAAAATATTATAGCTATTGCTGAAAAACGTTTAATAAGCATGTAAAAAGTTTTACGTTTTACATGTAAAGTTGAGGCAAAAATCATCAAGTGAAATTATTTTCAAGTTATTCTGACGAAAATTAATATTAATGTTTAAAATACGTTTAAAATTTAAGAAAGATTTATCGTACAGATGTCGAGATATTCATTGTGCAAAATAATAACTTTTAACACGGGGTCTTATAAGAAGTCACAAAAAAATGCTACTTTCAAAGATAAATATATCGATTTCCAGACGGTAAATATCATTGAAATTCGATCACTACTTGGGTATCGTGTTAAACCCAGTGTACACAAAATTTTAGCAAAAAAAATTGAAAAATAATGTTAACATGGTAAATGCGTGAACCTCCTTAATTGGTTTATGCAAGTTTATATCCCAATCGAAATATTTATTATATTTTCAACATGTTCTATCGACTTTGACAAATTTGCCAGATAAAAATGAATTTTCTATTTTGAAAGATCGAAAAAGCACATTTCGATCGGAGAACCTGATCAGAAACTTAAAAGACAACTCAAGTTTCAAATGATTTTTTTTATTTAAGCTTATGATTTTAGGTCTGTTGGTTTAATCCATAGTTTGAGTCGTGTGTTTTATAAAAGCACTACACGACCAGGAAAATTGCATACAAAGTTATGCACAATTGGTAGACACGTTTTTATTGTATTTTCATCTCGGCGAGAGATTAATTTTGACGTCGAGATAGGAAGTTGTTGCACAACCTCTATAAACTCGCGTGTGAATTTATGAACTGTTATTCTCCGTTGCGATGTGTAGCCGTTATAAAAACAAGCGATTTTTTGTTCGGCAGAGCCACTTTGGAAAAAGAATGACACCCGATATTTCATTTGGTACGAGGGAAAAAAAAATCTCGTCGTCTCTCTCGTGCTCCCGAAAGGTATACGAGATCGCAAAAACGCAGATTCCGTGGTGTGTCCTCGCGCGCGCTTCACCACTCCGAGTGATAGAGGACCCAGTTAACCTGACGAATTCCCATTGCTCGTGATATCTGTGAGAAAATCGCGGCTCCGCCATTTTTAACCCCCGATACGTTCTACATCACCGCGAGAGCAAAAAAAAAGGTCTGACACGAATAAGAAGAAATGGGACGTTTTTTCACGATCCAATTTGGTATCTGATTCACCGCAGTTTATTAACCAAATTATCGGCCAACGGATATATAAAATCGTTCCGTTCGAGGAAACGTTTTTTATTTGCCTCGATTGCAACGAGAGCCGGGTGAGAAAATTACTTGTCGATGGGAGGTGAGATTTAAGAGGGCGAAAGAAAGAAATCGCTCAGGGGGTGGGGGAGAGACGGCAAAAGAAAATGTGTTGAGGGGATGAGGGAGAGGCTTGAAAATTGGTCGTCGTCGCGCAACGAATGGACAATAAATTTCTCATTAAACACGCCGGACTTCTGGTGGCCATTGGATTGGAAAGCCGCTGTGGAGAAAGTGAGGGGGGTAAAAAAGAGATCGAAGCGGAATTACGAACGGGCCGTGCGCACTCTTCCCTCTGAAGAGAAAAACGGCTTCGCGAACAAGAGAGAAATAATCAGGTGTTCGAAAGGATGCGACTCTAAACCCGATTCGAGCTCGAGTGGACACGTGAAAAATAGCTCTTTTTCGAAGCTTCAACAACCCCCGTCGACGCGACACACGAGTTTTCACCCCACGACGCGATAATTCGCTCTTCACCCTCTCGCTCTGTATGCGTACACTTTTTTTTGCACCACTCAAAACTTTTATTTCGAACACTCTTTGCCTTTATACCGCTGGTAGGAAAGATAAAATGAAAACTGCTGGACGAGACACACAAGTCGCGTCGATGTCCATCAGTGAAAATGAAAAGTATAGCGAAGACACCGTGACACATCGAAACGATAATATATATATTGGTGGAGCATTCGGCAAGTTCCAATCTAACCATTCGATATTCTACGGAGGAATATCCGCTGCGGTTGCGATAACCTATGTCAAAGAAAATTACGATCTGACCACGGAAGCCCATTGGCGTTAATTACTTAGGAGACGTGTCCACGTGTGGGTTTTGGTAGTCGTTGAAATTTCTGGCTTCTTGTTATATTGCTCCGCGTTCATCTTGGCCTCGGCGTGCAGGTGATTCTCGTTAGGGAAAAGGGTTTAGGGCCCCGATCCGGTAAATGTCCTCTCCGCGACTCCGAACGTGTCTCGTAACCTCCCTCTGTGTCTTGTAACTAACTCCTCCGGTACTTCCTGATATACTACCCCGCCGGAAATGCGCACTTACGTCCCGGTAAACGCCGAGTTTCGCAAACAAACATTTCAAGCGTTCCATTCGAGCGATCCCCAATGATCGTAAACGAAACGCCATTAGATCCACGTGCGCTGATCCACATTTTGTGATAAGAATCACGAATGAATCATAAACTTTCGTCGTCTCTTTTTAAGGACCTCGACAGGCGTCATGTGGCGTTTCACATTCCAAAGTTTCCTCATAAGTTTCATGATCTCTCTGAATAATGATAGCAAAGCAGATTTTTCATTCCGCAATAAAATATTTCGGCTTTACTTTATTTTATGAATAAATCTTCACATATGTAAAAAAAAGGACTCAAATGTCAATGAAATTCGATTTTTAACTACAAAATTATTTTAGATACCTTGTGGATATCTCTTGATGTTAAATCTTTTTATTGGCTCAGCACAAAATCTTCAGGACCATAAAACGTACAACCTTGAAATTTTTGTCACGTATGTTCCCCTTGACTTTTCAAGACTCGCTAAATATTTATAGCAGTTAAAATTGTACATTGAGATTAATGTTTGACATATTCTGTGTAGCTGATATTTTAGTGAACAGCTGAGTCAATCAATGTCATTTTGATTGACCAATTTTGATTGACAGCTCCACTGTTAGAGCAAATAGTCAGTTTTTGAAAATCGCTCAGTATAGAATTTCTATTTTTCTTGGTTATTTTAGTCATACACTATCAGAGAAAAAGAGACAAACTGCGGATCATAAACACATGCATCTAATATTGATTCCAATAATATTGAC
>JAPYYW010001224.1:0-32180 GCA_030522545.1 Cremastinae sp. A BG-2022a | reverse complement strand
GTAAAGTGTCGGGGTAAGACGTGTCGGGTCTCGCCAGATAGTTCGGTACCGAAAAACATTTCGTAGAAATAATTCGACGAGTTCAATTGAGTGTCAGTTACGAATATTTTCAATCATCCGAAAAGTGTATAGTTCAGTGTTTCTAATTTATAGTATCGTTTCAAAATACTTTTTAAAAATGTCAGTGCGGATGTATCCTATATTAAAAAAAGATTAAACCTGTAATCAATTAATCGGAATAGAGTGCATTATGCGAAGTTACATGAAGAATGCGTCTAGAAGAATAGCAAAATATCAATTAAAACGTCAAAAAAGCGGCCGCGTAGCGGTCGCGTTGTCGCTTGTATATTTAAAAAATTATAATTTAAAAAATATCATTGTTTCTTTTAATTTGAAGTAATTCTTAAAAACAGTTTTGTTTATTTCTTTAAATAACATAAAATATATAAAAATATGCTATAAATAATTTTTGATAACTCAAATTTTTTATGTAGTAGTAGAAACATATTTTTAACGTAACTAATTTATTTTGAGACTGTATATAATGAAGTAACTTCCAAAGAAGACATGGAAGTATTTACATTTGTTTCTAAAGCCCTTTTATATAAACTTGATCTTTGTAACGTCCTTCTTTTAAATTTAAGGTCCTCGCTTTGAGATCTCTGAAATTTATGAGTCTTCTAAGGCTTGAAATATTTTTCTTAAGATTTAAAGATTTGGAGACTATTGTCTTTCAAGTTCTTCTAAATTTAAGGTCCTCACTCAGAATTCAATTTTAAAAAAATGTTTAATAACCAAAGAAATTGATTAATCTTGAACAGACGCCTGGAAACAATATGACCAAATTTCGTCCAATGAATTTCTGCATTCGTGGCTCATTCATATTTACAACGACTCCAAAATCCGGATAAGCATTGCTCTTGCATTTTTGTAGACCTGCTAGCTTGATCAATAACGAATTTTTGGAATGTAACCGTGTGAGATATGGATTTTTGTGCATATCCACTCCATATACGATGCCAGCCGATGCGGCCAGATTGTACCGACAGATCGAACTAGCCAATATTTTTCATTTCTCTACAGACCATTCTTTTTTTTCGTAACGTTCGGGACTTTCACATTTATACGTCTGGCTCATAAGAACGTCGAATGTACGAGCGACAGCTTGCACCATCGATTTTTACAATTAAGCTGGGAGTGGAGAGAGGAAAAAAAGGCGACAAAAAATCTACGAGGGAATCGCAGGCGGTACAGCTAAACTATTAGTGAACCTTTGCATGTGCCCTAGTTCGTTCAAAACTCTAGCTACGTATCAGTAATTAAAATTCCGTTTTAATATATATTACCATCGAGTGGAGAAACATATATTGCCGAACGTGACTATCAAACGAAAAAGCAAAAGAAACAGGGAAGGGAAATGAACCTCCGCACAAAGAGACACGAAACCATACTGTTGGTTAACCGATTTTCACAAGTACGTTGACTAAACTTTTTTTCTTGCGTTCCTGCGTTCCCCACGGATTTTTTCAATGATCGCACACGACTGCGAAAACCTTCATCCACGTCAGAACCAACAATCGCAAAAAAACTCTCGTATCAAGAATCGATTTTCTCTTCGTTTGAATTTTAATGAGAAACGTTTGGCTTTTATTCTCAAATTCATCATTTTTATGAAAAAAAAAACAAATATATACCGAAACTCCCTTGCGTTATTTAAAAAAATTCTCCAACTGCATTAGGGATTTAAGGATCCACGATGATTTTATCGTGAAAAAGCTTTCGAGCTATTTTAAAGTACACAGACACCTTCAATATTTTTTTTACGAAGAAAAAGTAAAAGACGAACGTTGGGAAGAGCGTGAAAAGTAGTAAAGTACATACACTTGGGTAATGCGTCGGGGAAAAAAAACACAGAGTATGCGTTATGTCACTTTAGACATCTGGGTTACCCATTAAAATTTATGAAGAGCCATTCTCGTGTGTCTCATCTCCCGGGGGCTAATTCAAAACTTTTTTCTTCCCGTCCGAGTTGGCAATCCTGAAAATGTTGAAGTTTTCCACGCGATGCGACCGCGACCAACCGAGTGAAAGATGTATCTCTTGCCCTGCTGCTGCCTCTATGAGAATAACCTCTGGTTTGCATATCATTCCGCGTTTGCACAGATCCGTACGAAGAGCCTTATACAGTGGCCTTTCTCATTTTCCTTCGCGCGAGAGAAGATTTAAAAAGAATAAAAGCGGAAAAAAGTGAACGCAAAAACCTTGCAAATGAGTGCAAACGTGTATTTTGTTTAATTTGCGTGCATGAGCATAATATACGGGGTGTCTGAAAAATTTTTATTTACATCCAAATTACAAATAAATTGTCGATCAAATTCATACCAATTTTCAATTGCTCATAAAACGCATATAATGTAAAAAAATAATTTTTTTCACATTTTAAGAGTAATAAAAAGAGAAATGTAGTAATAATTATAATCAGAGGAACGCACCCTGCTGTACCGAAACCGGAAAAGAGAAAAAGTTGAAAATTTAGGTAAGAAGCTCGGAAAAGTCAAGAAAAATGTTCGAGGGTGAAAAAAGTTGGGTGTATACTTTTCCCTATATAAATTGCTAATAAATTGTCGATCAAATTCGTACCAACAATTTTCAATTGCTCATAAAACGTATATAATGTAAAAAAGAAATTTTTGAACATTTTATATAGAAGTAATAAAAAGAGAAATGTTGTAATAATTATAATCAGAGGAACACCCCCTGTACCGAAACCGGAAAAAAGAAAAAGTTGCAAATTTAGGTAAGAAGCTCGGAAAAGTCAAGAAAAATGTTCGAGGGTGAAAAAAGTTGGATGTATACTTTTCCCTCGAGAATATTATAGGTTATACGTATAACACACCGGAAGTGATGGTGAAGCCACAAAGTATCGTCCTGGATTGCCTCGCTTCTTTTCTTCGCCGCTGACTTTTATTACGAGGGTAAGCATGTGGTCTTCGTTTTTTATACGTGGCCAACAGTCACGATAACTGGAATTCGTTAATGAATTTTGCCTGATCGATGAAGAGTGAAATTATGTCAAAACTGTACACATATATAAATCTCGGAAAGTATACCTTTATACATGTCGTACATTTAATGTGATTAAAAAAAATTATAACTTAAAACTTATCAAAGCTAGAGATTACAAAAGTTTTTATTGTAATATCGAGATGCAAAATCATTTTTCTGTATTCTGTTTAAATTTTTTCTTTAATTGTTTTCTTAACATCTATGCGGTCTGTATAAATACAAATTTTTGAATGTGAGTAAATAATTGTACTTAATTTACATTTTTGTACAATTTACTATATATATTATGCATATATAATAAATTATTTGACACCACGTGTATGTTAAACATTGTATATATGTATTTATCTTCGTTCGAACTCTTAGTGACATTAAACCAATATTTATGTATTTAAACAAAAAGAAATATACTGAAATATTATTTTAAACTTACCAAAGCATTTGAATGAAGATATACACTCTCAAACAATAAATTTAGTATTTAATTCGCAATTCTACGAGAATTTTGAGAGCATTTTTTTTAAATACAATGAGAAAAAAATTAGTCCTCGTGAAAATATTTCCAAACTCATCTGTACAATAATTTAATATTCTATAATTTCTAAATATGTGTCAAAATTAGACTCAACAATTTCACGATATAAATTGACTTGCCTCGAGTCGCGGTTACAACTTTTCATTTTTGCAGAAAAAGGCCAACAAAAGAAGAGTCTAAAGAAGAAAATTGAGAACTCAGTGTAGAGTTGCTTACCCGATCGATATAGGACGAAGGGACATTCAATATCGAGGGGATTTTGAGTTCCGCCCCCGATACTCTTCTTTCCGGTAAAAGTTAAAGTTCCTTCCATATCATGCAGAGATTGCATTTTACTTTAGAGCTCGAGTTCAAGATGCACGAGAGTAAATATGGACGAATAAGTAACGAAATAAAGTGCAATCGTTGAGCTCAAGAATAAGGTCCGAGCTGGCCAAGAGTCTCAGATCGAAGAAAACGAAAGATATGAGAAAAAAGCAAGAAATAAAGGTTACAGGTTGAAGTCCATAAAGAATTGTCTTCTGTCCATAAAGGAGGTTTTCTTGCACTAAGGGCCGTACCAATTTTTTTTCCCCGTGTAAACTAAAGGCAATGTCCCGGATTTTTATTTATGTAAGATATCCTCTTGAAAAACCATGTGAATGTTCTTCATCATTGCATTAAAATGCTGAAAAAGTTTGAAATAGTTTCACCGTTTGGTTATCGAGATATTCGATGTTAAAAGTAGCAACTTTAACATGAGCTCTTAAGATAGTTTTATTAAATAATCGTTTTCTTAGGATTTTGTTATAAATTTTCAAAATCCTTCTTTGATACAATGTGTAACTACATATTAAATTTTAAGAGGTTTTATTACGAGACATTTATTGTCAAAAGTCACTATTTTCTGTAGTCTCTCATAAAGGCATGCACGTGTTAAATATTGCGATCTTCAACTCTTGATATACATATCTTAACTTCTGGGTAGTGGAACTTGTTGAAATTTTGCATAGCTTTTTATTGTACTTCAAAGAAGCTTCCTCAAGTTTAAAAAAAATCCTAAAATTATGATTTTTTAAATTTTTATACATACGTATAACAAGTACAGATTACCTTGGATGACTTTGAATTTTGAATATTTTGTTCTTGAATCAATCAGTAACAACTTTTCTTTATAAACTTAAGCTTAAAAACCACATGAGATAAATTGAGATGAAAACTTTTGATTTGACTGTACCGATAAAATTACCTTAGTGGCAAGCTCCGAAAAATTGTGATTTTCAATATTTAAGGTGATATGGCCATAGCAGTAAATCACAAATTTTCGTCTTAGTTTTTCTCACATAAAAAGTGGTTTCCGAGTAAAAGTTCATTAAGAAAAGTTGTTGCCAATTGGCTAAAGAAAAACGTACTTGAAATACGAGATCATTAAAGGTGACGTGTGCTTGCTACGTAATTAATAAAACTAAAAAAAAAAATTTAGTTCAGATGTGAGAAAAAAAATTAAACAAATATTTATTTTGTTAAAGATCGCAATATTTAACACGCGCTCTTATGAAAGGATGCAAAAAAAGTGTGATTTCTACCAATAAATATCTCGACTTCTGCATGGTGAAACCTCCTAAAAATTAACACACACGTGTACATCCGACTTTAAAAAAAAGTTTATAGAAAATTTTAACAAAATACAAACTAAACGATATACATATAATAGTGCAATATAACCTTAATATCCCGATTTTGAAACGGAGAAAAATTTTCAAATTTTACACACGCTTGCATACGATGCTAAGAAACGTTTATGCAAATTAATAAGAATGAATTATCTTTAAAATCGTTAAACGCAAGGACCTCCTCGAAAGATAGAAAACGATCTCCATATATAGGGAAACAGCAGATCGTAGAGGGGTTTGTCGTCCTGGACAGACGCTTGCGGTTCCGTGCGGCAAGAACTTAACTCCGTAAAACCATCAGAAACTCCTCCGTGGCTGTGCCGTTTCGCTGCACAGAGAGAGAGAGAGAGAGAGAGAGAGAGAGAGAGAGAGAGAGAGACGAAGAAGAAGAAGAAGGAAAGGCGAGTGTATTGATAATTGAAAAGGCGTAACGCGCGGTATATCGGAGGAGAAAATGAGGCTGGTCGCAGCGAGAGTCGTTCGGCGGGAAGCTCGGATAAAGGGTGTATGTACGCGGAAGGGTGAAAACCGAGAGAACGCGGAGAATGGGGGAAGGATAGATGAGACGCGGGAGTATAGAGAGTGAGTAGAAGGTGTACGAAAGGTGGTACGATTGGGGCGGTAGCGAGAGCGAGAGCGTCGGGGGTGGGCGAGACGATGGGCTCCGCTCCGGCTGCGGTCAGACTCCGCGGTCACCGCGCTCTTCGCGCGTGAATATACATACTGGTATATATATACGAAGCTCTCGGATATTCTTGCCGCCATCCTCGCTGCTATTCACGGCTGTATGCTAACCCGTTTAAAAACATTACGGAAGTTGGAGGGCTCCGGGCGTACGCGTGGACTTCCGGAGATACCGATTTCTCCTCCCTCATCGATTCTCCGCTCTCCTTCTATCTCATCGCCGCGTCCACATTCGCTCGAAAATCTGTTATCCAGATACGGGGGACGTTCGAGCGTTCACCACCCCCTCCCCCATCCCCCCGCTTTTCCACCTATCGGCCAAATCGAATGTTCCGAGCACCGGGCTTCGTATTCCCGAGCGCACATGCGGAGAAAACCATTTGCCTGTCTTTCTAATGCAATCGACCGCACCGAAGTTTCTATATACCGCCCGTTCTGGCCCTTTATTCCTTTCGATCAGGACAAAGCGAGGAATTCTATTCGTCCCGGACTCTTTCGCAGATCTTGAAAATCTGTTTTTCAGCGACAAACTCGATGAAAATATTTTTCCTTTTTTTCCCTTCTCGCGCTCCTATTTTGTTTTTTTTTTCGTTCTTTACGATCTCACCTCTGGAATTGAAAAGTAATGAAGGAATTCTATAAATCGTGTATCCGAGTCGATACAATTTCTCGTCTCTCTCTCTCTCTCTCTCGTCTTTGCACGTTGCGCAACCGTCGGCAGAAGGCTCGCGAATTTTCCACCAGATGCGACGGAAGAATATGTACGTACATGTACATAGAGCTCGTTCTCGCGTTAGCAGCGCTGAGCCCTTTTATCTGGAAAATTGAACTACCGCCGCTTGATTTCCCATAACGTGTCCCAGCGTTGATAACATCCTGACAATCCCTTTCTCTTTCTATCTCGTCGTCGTCGTCGTCGCGAGAGAGCCACGCCACCAAACGAGTTGCGCAATTTCGTTTTTGTCCGTCGATTAAATTTATGTACTGCTCGATACACGGCTACATAGATCGATCGCTACATTGACTCCAACTGTGCTCGAAATCTACACTGTAAAAATTTTCACGGTGTTAAACAAATTGTGTGAGTGGTAAAAAGAAATGGTATAAAATAATAACACGATGTATTGGTAAAAGATGTTGAACGGTACTTGCTGATTTCACGGTATAAAAAATTTCACGGTATTAATTCTGGAAAAATGCAAATTTTTCAATGGACGATGTTTATTGCACTACCGATGAAATAAGCATCGCCTCTATTGAAACATTATTTTCATTTCTCGGAAAAGTATCGAGCTTCGCACATACCTGCTCAGCAATAAAACTTTGTCAACATTTCTGGCAGTCTACTAATAGAGTATTGCCACTTAATAAAGTGGCAATAAATGGACAAGAATAATTAATTTAATATCAGGTACCTGAGCTGAATCTTGGCATACCAAAACATCATTTTATGACTTTATTATCTGAATATCATTGAAGAAATCGCTCCTCTAGCACATCTTTCGTTAATCAGGTTTGAAGGGAAGCATAATTATTTCAAGGAACTTATACCTAAATATAAAATTTTTTGAAACATTGCCAGAACAATATGTATTATTAAAAAAATTAGTATACAAACAATTTTTTTAAAAGAACAAGTTTAAATAGTAAATTACCCCACATCAGGGTAAATCTCTACATTCAGAGAGAGAGAGAGAGAGAAACCAAAAAATAATTTATGAACTTGTTAACATGGAATTTTTTACGAACAAAAAGTTGCATATAATGTGCATGAACCTTACAAACAAATCGAAACTTACATTATTGCAAAATATTCTTTATATTATTAAGTTTTGCTGAATCTGTATCTCTTTTTTATTCGCACCGAATGGTGTTAGCAATAAGAATAGCGTTACTTAATTAATTTTGTGTACTAAATGATGTTTATATTGCGGTGTTAATTATTTACACTTATCAAATACAGCATATCAAACCACATCTATTAACACCATTGCATTCCACACCAAACGGTGGGAACTATATAGACTAAAAATGGTGTTAAATAAACACCATTTTAACACATTTTTTACAGGGTACGAAGACGGGAAGCGCGAAAACGCAATAATCGAAAAGGATGATCGAGGCGATTGAACCCTTTTGTTACATTTTCATTCATTTTTTCGTGCTACGTTATAGGGAAAATGGAGAAGCAACGGATGCGACCATCCGAGAATATATCTAGTCGCAAAAACAGTATACTCGTACTGTAATAAATGAGACAAGTACATTTACTGAAATATTGCACAATTGCTGATGAGGAAAAATTGATGAAAAATTCTTTGGAATAGCCGAGTTAATGGAAATTTTATTGTTGTTATATGGCAATAAGTTTTTCATCCATTTCATCTATTTTTCCTCATCAACAATTATTAAACGATGAATTTTGAATTTAAGTTATCAGAACATTTAACGTTTTGTCAATCGCTGTACCTACATTCATGATTTAGATGGTTGAAATAATAGTGAACTGTATGCTACAGCGATTATGCAAAGAAAATCAAATGATCAAAAAAGATTTTGATAAAATCTAAATATCGGCATCTAATTCGTAATGATGAGTACATCGTGAGCTGACTTATTTTATACCAGAAAAATATAACAAAATTTGCAGTTTCACACAACCCTTCAGTCAATGTAATATTAATAATTAGAAATTCTAGACCTTCAAAAACCTCTCAAAATCACTTTGAAGGTAGTACAAAAGTCGCGACTACTCTAGCCAATAAAAGTACTTGCGTCGAGTATAGCTGCCGGGACTCTTGATATCTGCGGTTGAGGAACGAAATTTACGAAAATTCGTTCGTGCAGCCGAGAGATATGAGAGGAAAAACGGTAGGCGAGGAGATATAAAGAGTACGAGCGCGAGAGGGAAAAATGTCTAGACTGATGGCACGTGACACGCTGACTCTGTACGAATGTTTCGTGCGATTCCATAGTTTGATATTTGAGAGATACTCCGTCGGACGAGAATGCTCGATATACCGTACACACTGCCCGGTCCCTTGTTCGCGCTCGTGAATTTTTAAAGGATGCCCAAGGGTCCGTTGGAAGCGACGGAGCACATCGCGCCTATATATATGCGATCGCGGGCTCTACGGCCAGATAATAGTGCACGCGTGTGTCGTGCACGTGCAAGCGATGAGGAAAGAGCCGACGGTGTGTGCGTCGCTGCTTCTCCGCGAACCTTGCAGAGCAGAGCATCTCCCGGGGCTACCACGTGACCCGAACGTCAGGACTGTCCGTTGGTATGTGTCGCTCGAGCGAGAAGGGCGGACACGAGAGGATAGCGGAGACAAACTCTCCAAGGAGAAGCAGAACCTGGCCGGAGAAGATCGGCGCCCGCCTCGAGGCATCAGCCGCGACCTCGCTGTAGAATTTATAAGCGCGATGGGATGGGACCGGACGGCAGAAGTGGAAAAGGGCCGAGAGAGCAGGCCTACGTTCCCCGGACTTATATTAACATCGCGGTTGTACAGAATTTATTCAAGTTACGAGCAAGTTGGACAGATAGCGCCGCCGGAGTCAAAAGCTTCCGCGCAGCCGGCCAACCCGGGACAACCGAGCCGTTTGGCCCTCCTGTTGCCCCGGCCAAGTTTTAACCTCGACTCGCACCCATGGACGTTATTCTCCCTCTGTACAATCGTGAGCGTGTTATCCGGACATTCGGCAACATTCCGTTCGTTTTAGCGCTCTTTCCGCATACGTATAAAATACGTGAAACAATAAAGGACAGTCGGAAGGCGTCCGGGTAGAATTTAGAGTGGTCCGTCGCGTCGTGGTAAAGACATAAAAGCTTTTCTCGGCAAAGAAAAACGCTTTTTTGCTCGTATACACAAAAAAATGTATTCATATGGAATGTAATGATAAAACAGTGTCTGGGGAAATAAATGTTTCAATTTAAGGTGGCTTATCAGTGACAACGTTAGTCAAAATGATATGAAAAAACTTCTTGAATCTCGGCAGAATTATCTAAAAATATTTTATGAAAATGAAAATTATAAATTTAGGTTATATTCCCATAAACACTTTGTATGTAATTCATTACGAATAATAGTTTCTCGGAATGTAAGTTGACGCAAATTTCTTACTGCGTGTTACGACTTGCGCCTTCCGACCGCTTGTTTGTCAAGCAAACTACAGCCATGTTATTTCCAAGAATTATACATATAATCACCTTCTAATCCAATTTATGAAAAAAAAAATCAGATATAATTGGAAGCCTTAAGATTTAATCCTGCAGCACACCAATTTTAAATAAAATTTCTCGTTTTTTATAGAAAAGATATCATATCATGTCTGAATTCATATTATTTTTGGGGGATTGTTTTTCTCATCTTAAATCCACATCCTCTAAAAATATTGTCCATATATATGTATATAAAGGTGATCCAAAAAAGGGCAAGTATGTGAATAACTCCGTCATTTAGTTACAAAATTTCTAATGAAAAAAATTTTTTTCCAATATTATTTAAATGAGAAATACAAAAATGAAAAATAGCCACCTCTAAAAATGTTTTCAAAGGACTGAAGTTTAGTGCGGCATCTTTTTTATCATTCCGAAGATATTGAACGTGTATCCGCGAAAAAATAAAATCAGAGTAATTTTTTTGGACCACTCTAATGAACACATGTTTAATACATCGATGAAAAATCTTAAAGCTTATTCGGAGATCTGAAAAATTCGAAACGCGATACGGGAAAGGGCGAGCAATCGGAAGCGCGTGTGGTCGGGCCGATCGTTCGATACCGTGTAATTTTGTAACTAGCTTTCCGTGTATGTATATATAAGGCACGAATGTGTATATATTCGTGTACAGTGGCGCATCAGCCACGAATTCGGAGCATCGAGACGGGTCTCGGGAGTGAGGAAAGAGAGAAAAGTGCGGCGGGTCCTGGAATAAGCGCAGTCACGTATCGCCCGTAGAAAATGATCGGGAGAGAGTCCGCATTGACTGCGGAGGGATATCGGAAGTCGGAAAAGGTACGGTGCGGTGCATGCGAAAGCCCGAGCACGTAGGGTCAGTTTGCCAGGCAGGACATCCCGCCGGTGAAGAATTCACGGGAAATCTTGTGTATGTCCAGCAGCAGCAGCAGCAGAGTCGGAGACGTCCGAGAGAGGCTCCAAAACGCGAGCTTCACCTTTCTCTTCTTCCAGGTTATATCCCCGTCCGACGTGTATGGACGGGCGAGCCACACACGCGCACAATCTCTCTCCGGGTTCTCTCTTCGCCTCCTCCTTTCCACCTGCTCGGACGGTTCGCATGACCCGGAGGCTACTCTCTGAATACTGATCGTTATCCGGGGGTGTCTATGTGTGCTACACGTATCGGAGGACCCGGCGGAGCTGGAGTGCCGAAGAGAGAGAAAAAGAGAGAGAGAGAGAGAGAGAGAGGGGGGAGGATGTCGATCCGTGTCCCTTTGTAAAATCAGTAGCGACTCTTCCAGCCATTTTCGTTGGCCGACGAGAGCTCTCTTGGCTTTCCCGAGTGAGCGTTACACGAAGCACTCCAAGTTCCGCCTCGTCGCACCCTTAAATTTTACGGCAGATCAAAGTACGCGAGGCCCTCTCTCCCTCTCTCTCTCTCTCTCTCTACACCGGCTTTCTCCCCTTTCTCTTATCGAGAATAAGCCGAAGCTTGTTTATCCTCTTGTGAGCCTTCTCCGTGCATTTTTACCCTCAGATTCCGCTGCAACCACTCCCCGAGATACTATAACCCGATCAGGTATCGACGACCAATCCCTTTCCATCGGGCCACTCTGCGAAAAACGTGTACACTCGCCGACATTCAAAAATTATTATACGGATCGAAAAGGCAGTGCCTTTGCCATTTTTCACCGATTCCCGATCCTTTCCGGGATCCAATTTTTTCGTTTTTGTTTTTTTTTTCCTTATTCTTTACATGGACTTTCTTGCTTCAAAGTTTTGCGTCCGAGACTCTGATTTCTTTAGCTTTGTTTCGAGAGTTTATGGATAAGGCCTGGAGAGCTAAGTCGACTTACCAAATAGTAAGCTTCCTTTGCAGCTTTGTGCAGAATACACCCTTTAGCTCACGCGGAATCCTGGACGTCTTGAGCCACCTTGTACACAATATCTTTTTCCTTATACGACTCGCTGCGCAGCGAGCCTCATCCTTGCAAATGTTTACGCAGCATCTTTTTTATATGCATGAGGATGAAAGACTTTTCGAGTGCTCGGTACACTCTTTTTGAAATCAGACAAATTAAAAATTAAAGGGAGAAGGAACAAAAAAGCACGTCCCCTCCGAGTAGCCTCGTAATAAATTAGACACGCATTTACATTACGACGAAAAGAAGAAAAAAAAACGACGGGCTCATGAAAAAGCATCCGAGTTCACAAAAAAAAAAAAGATTCTTAATCTCAAGAACGTCTTGGCTTATTACAAAATAAACGTGCTTCCTGCTTGAAAAATTCGCATCCTTCGTCAAGCAAAAAAAAAATAACAATTTTGAGGCGTACGCTTTACTTTTAATTATGAGCACGAAATTTGCTGCATTCACGTTAAAATATAAACGAATGAAGCGAACAAATTTAGTAAGGCAAACTCTCTCGTGGAATTTGCAGATACGAAATCTCCAACAAACTTTCGTTAAGGCAATTTCCTCGACGAGCATGAAATGACGATGATTACGGCAGATTTTTATTGGCCAAATTTTCAAAAGATTATCAACTTGTGTAACAAGACGCGTTTTCCGCCTTTTTTCACTTTCGCTCTCTCCGTATTTCCCGACTCTCGTCGCAGCTACAAATTAAATTGCATTTCTCTTCATTTGAGATGGTAACTTCGCAAGCTTCGCGTAGCTTAACTTCGCAACGCCCGCCGGAGAACGGGAGTCTCTACGTACGTATTGCTAAGCTGACGCGTAACTTTCGAACTTGCGGGGTTTCCAGAAGCGCAAAACATCCAGCAGACTCGCCCCCGGATAGATGAAAATACTTTATTAGCGCGCAAGATCCGACGAGCTTCGCTTCAATGTCAATAAAAAATATTACTTTAACCATCACCCTGAAACTAGAGACACACATTCTTACATCCGAACAAGAACTTTCAATTCGTACTGATTGATAAAGTTCTTAAGACCGGTATTTCCTGATAATATAAAAACTTGTATATGCAGAGATGATTCAATCAAGAATCGATTATGTAAAAAAAATATAATTATATAATAACATATAATTCATCTATATGAATGAAAAAAGAAGCTAATCGTGCAAGTCTCATTTAAATAACCTCATCCTTGCAGAAAATAATATTATATAAATTATCTTTAATGCGTTTTTCTTTTAATTTGGCACAAACACGTGAAACTTTTCAGCGAGGAGAAGTAATTAACTTGGCAAAATTCCCCGGACTGGTAATTCAGCCGTGTAGTCCCTAAATTAACATCTCTGGTTTTTTTTACCATGTCTCGAATAGCAGTTGTACATGACTCTTATTAAATAATCCAGAAGTATGAGCGAAGGTGTACATAGGAGGGAGTCGTCTCATCGGCTATTATAATGCGCCTCGGTTCGCACAAAAAGTTTGGCTCCTCTCTCTCTCTGTTTCGCAAAGCCCGACACCCCTGAAGTACTCTAGTCATGCAGGCACTTTATGACCCTTAAGTGGTCTGACGGGGTCGCTTTGAATTCGCCGTTTGTACGTATAATATAGTGACAGAGTCAGCTCGCACGTACACGAGCGCACACGCGGCCTCGGCTCGTTTCTCTCGGCTGCAACGCGCAGTAAAACCAGCGAGAGGGCATGTAAAGCAGCTGCGAAAGAGGTCTTTCCACGCGCCGCAAGAGACAGCTCCACCTATCTATATTGATATTCGAGACCGGGCCGATCTTACCCCCGGTGTCGTTTTAAAGCTCTCCCGGAAGCGACGTAAAAAAGGAATACACGTCGCGAGCCAGGAACACCTGAAAGGACGGAGAGCAGAAAGCTATATATGGACGATGAGGCTATTGAAATAAAAATGAGCTTCGTATTTGATGCGCTTTATTATTGTTTTTGTTTTTGTCGCAACGCAACACAATGCACATAAAGACGAAAATTAACTTTTACTTCCCTATTACATTTTTCATAATAGATTTATCTATATAGGGATGGGAGAGGGAGGCAAGGTGGGTTCATTAAGAAAAAAATGCTTGAAACCTCAGTTTTTTTTTCACTAGTTTCACTTTTTTTAGTCCCTTGTCAAATATGTGGTGTTGATTTGCTGTGTCGATTATAAATAAAAAATCGGAAAATATGGAGCGAAATGGGCCTCCCCAATAAAAAATTTTATAATGTGAGTTTTTTTACACGTATCATATTTTTGTGTTTCTTTTGTCATGTATTTAGTATAAAAATACACTAACAGTTGATGATAAAAATTTGGAGCAAAATGGACCTATTAGAAACTTGAATCAAATTTTCTTGTTACTTTTTTGCTCAATAACTGATGAATCTGAGAAAAATTTATTTTCGTGCTAAAATATCATACAATTTTTAAAATGGACTGCTAAGCGCTTTGAAATCGTTCTATGCGTTCGATTCTGGGGAATAATTATGGAAAATAATGCTGTTGAAATCGTGACCTCGTTTACCCTTTATTCCATTATTCTCATTATTCCTTAATCATTTCTACTTGACAAAAATTTTAGAAGCCCATTTTGCTCGAAAAAATATTTTTAGGTTTTTAAAAATCTAGAGGGTCCATTTTACACCCAAACACTTTGCGTATTAAAAATTTTAGGAGCCCATTTTGCTCTCAAATTTTTTGAAATTTCAGGGGACCCATCTTGCCCCCCCTACTCCCATATATTTGGGGAAAATTGAGCTTGAAAGAGAAAAATAATCTCAGTATCAAAATTTTTGAAAAATCATAACAAACGACTACATGATTTGTTGTCTAACACATTTCTTAGGTTCGGTTTCAATCAGATATTATTTTGTAAAATAATATGTATAAAATCATCAAATATAATTTGGAGAAAAAAAGAAACTTTTGAAACTAATATTAAAATGTTATAAAAAATAAAATCAACGATTTTTCAATGATTTTTCTACTGATAATTATTATTTGATGTAGTCTTATTATTATATTATTATATTATTATTTGAATGAATATTGAAAAATTAAATGAATAACATTTCTACAGTAAAATGCAACCCCGCGCGCCCTTCCAAGGGTGAAAGTGTAAAAAACCAAGATTGAAGAGCTGGAATTTGACAGTCAAATTTTCCAAATTTTCTTGTATCACATTTTTTAAGAATTCTTCTACGTGTATAAATTAGTATATGTTAAACTTTTCTGTGCTCGTATAGCAGAAAGCGATTGAACTGAGTCAACGAGGTGACGTTTACGGGAACAATGAGATAGCTCCGGGTCTGAACTGGAAAAAGCTTAACGTGTAGAGAAATCGGAAGAGAGCGGCGAGAGACGGGGGCGGAGTGCGGTTTTTAGAGTATACTGATTTCTCAAACCGAGGTCATGCGCCGGTCGACGGTTAACGAAGAGAAAACCCCTTTGAGACTCACATATCAAAGAGAGAAGAGCTTTAACCAGTTCACGTTCCAGAGCGCAATACCACAGTCAGTTGGTCGTGGTTCCCAGAGTATATACGAAGCGATTTAAACTTTATATTCTCTTTATCTCATAGACACAGATACAGTTGAAAATTCGCACACATTTCCAAAATTTATTCGTAAAGAAACATCCGCGTGTAGAATCGCGTCGTAAAAGATTGGAGGAATGATGAGTGAATGGGTGTGTAAACGAGCCCCCGGGACTCGTTAAACGATAATGAAAATTATCCTTGCTCGGTGGATATAAGCGATACAGGGACTCGTCGGTTTTGATGGGAAAGAAAGGGAGGGAGAGAGAGAGAGAGAGAAAGTGTCGCGAAACTTGAACGAGACGTTCTTCGTTTCTTACGTTCCGGGCTCGATTTTATCCTCGTGCCAGAGGATCACCGCCGGGGCTGACTCGCACCTCGCGGCAGATTTATGCGAATAGGCAGCCCGCATCGAGAACAGGACAAGAGCGAGTTACGTCCCTGGATGCCAGGGGCTCGTCGGGCGAGAGGCGAGAGAATATTCGGTGACACTTTGGCTGTGCTTTCGCAGCTTTCGACCAAAAGCACGAGCCGTCGCAAGAAGCAGCAAATTATAGGAGGCGGGTCAGGCTTCTCCCAACTTTCCGACACTCTGTCACTTCTCTCCTTCCCTCCTATACATCACAAACCCAATGTTTTCGCTCTTCCTTGTGGCAAACGGGGCTCTCGGTGTACGAAACCGACTCACACGGAAGCACACGCGCAGGATATCTCTATAAGCCTGAATAACGATCCGGCAACTCTTGATGGATGAACGGTAAATATAGTACAACCCGCAGCAAGAGAGCTTCGATACATTTCTTTTCCCCTCATTTTCATGCAAATCGCATTATATCCTTTTTCGTCGTCGCTTTGAGGCTAACTGAAAGTTAACTGGGTATAGATTAGCCCTGATAAATACCCTGAAGGTATATATGCGCCAATTCGTTCAGACTCATTCGATCCAGCGCGGAATTTATCAAGGAAGAAAATTCCCTAGCTCCGATCCTTCGTACCTCGAGATGATGAGAGATAATTTGATTTCATTTTAATGTCATTCCATATAGGTGTGCGTATATATATCGAATACTTTGACACTGGAGGAATCGAAGCATCGAGCAGAAACATTTGAGCAGCAGCAGAGGGGCGACTTATTCATCGAGATAATAGAATGGAATGACGCTGCAATTAACACACGAGACAAGAACGATTATAACCGGATACGGTATCTTAGATAAGTCTCTGACGCAACGGAGATAATACACGCCCTTCTCGAATCTCCCTCCCACGCCGTCGCCCCGCAGCGTCGCGCACTTACCCTCCTTGTTCTCCCGATGAAGCGAGCTCAGGATAAACTCCAACAAAGTTCCGCGAGGATCATCTATGCGCCCGCCCTGTATAGAGCTTCCATGAACTTTGCTCTGCGTCTATACCCGCACGTATACGTCCTTCTCCGGATATACGCAACGCTTGCAAAGTAGGAGGCTTATCTTATCTACCCACGCGCACTTGTCACTCTCAACTCGACTCTCTTCTCCACCATTTTCTTCCCCGCGTGTCCTATGTACTTTTCACCGAGGGGAAAGCTCACCTTTTCCTTTTCAGATGCGCAGCGACGATTCTTCACCGGGAGAAAAGATCATCATCGTGACACGTACTCGGCTCTGTACCGTGTGTGTATCTCCCGACGACGACGACGAGATACCCTTTTTCAAACTTTCATCGAGACTATATGTACACTGCGCAGATCAGGAATGATGAATGCCACCGTTTTTCCTCCAACACTATGTTTTCCTCCGATGAAATCTATTTTTGCGACATTTATCTTCATACATTTCTCCATGCCTGCATAACTTTCGCAATCGAGATTAAGGTAAACTTTTCAATAGTTCAACATTACTTTTTAAAGTTCAACAAGACTCTCTCTGCGTTACTTCGATGATTGAACTTTTTTCCGTTTTGATTATTTTTCCTATGCAAGAATGTTTATTTTTGAAGTCGTTATATGGTAGGAATATTGTCGATCTTTTGCTGTTCAACTATTGCACTGAGAGAAATCGTGATAATAGATTTTACTACAAAGTGTTAACTTTAGAACTAAATATACATTTTTATACAGAAATTGCACGTATTTTATACCTGAACTAACATTATGTCAAAGTCTAACTTATTTCTGGCCAATATAGTTTCTAAAAATATATTTAGTTTCATAAAATTGAGTATATATAATTGTTACTTTATAATAAAATCTACCATATTTTTCTCCCAGACACGATCCGCATATATTTAAAACATTTCAGCGCTCATTTACAATAAATATTATCTAAAATTCAGACCTAAAATGAGTTCTGGATCACTGAAATATCAGACAATAATTTACATATAAATTTGAAGCACACCTTTTTTATTTAAATATCTTTTATGATATAAAAATAAAGTGGAGAAAAACCCTTAAATGTGCAACTGAAGGGACCTTTACCTCGCGTACTATATTTGAACATATATAATTTAGAAATATGGCACCGGCGGTAATTTAATTTATTCTCACTAACGAAAATGTGGGGAAAAAATGAGGCACGTTTTGATATACGTTTCAATTTAATCTTATTTATATGCTCATGCATACATAATGCGTCTACTCCTTTTAAAAAATTTTGTTTGTCGCGGAGCATCGGTGTGAGCGTATCGGGAGATTGAGGGAGCGAGTCGCGTTAAAAGCTCCGGATCGAAATTGGCTTTCCCCTCCGAGACCACAGGCACGATTTATGCCCGAGTGATAAGCCACAAAAAGTTGCGGCGGTTCCTCTGTACCGAGCCATTCTATTTTGACGCTCCTCCTTGCACGTATATTTACAGCATATATGTATATATATAGAGAGAGAGCCAATGTAGGTACATATTTTATTAGATAAGAAACTTTGCGAGAGATCGGCACTTACTTGTGACGTGAACTGCGTATGTAAAAAATACTCACGTATAAATATAGTTGGCCGCACACGCGTATGGAGCCGAAAAAGGACAATTCGTAAAGTGAGACATGGCGACGTCAGATTTAATTTCGATAGGAAAAGAGGCTCCTCCGGCAGTCACTTTTCACTGAAACCGTGCGACGTCTATCTCTCGTCTCGATTCCGGCTGGCGTTCTTTTTACTCTCCTCCCTTTCTTACTCGAGCTTTTCCAATCATACGAATAAATTTACTTTCCGTTCGTCCGCGAAAGACAAACGCGTGAAGCGATATTTTTCACCAGGGAGGAAAATGAAGCGCGCGGGACTAGCAAAGGGGAGAAAAATGTTGCATCCCATTTATTTTTGCAATATATCAGATGGAGATTGGTGATGCCGAGAAAAAGAATCAGCCGGTGAGCTTTGACGATGAGTGGCTTTTTTTAAATGCGGGAAACAGAGAGACGGTAGATTCGAGATATATTCGATCAAATTTTTGCGTTAATTTTTGTTTGAAGTAAATAAAGTGACGTAACTTTGAGCGTCGGGATTTCACGAGGGTGGCTCTTCGCTGATGAAAAATGTCTGACGCTTGGAGATGAAGCTCGCGTTGTCTGGGGATACAGAAACGTATACAGATCCATGGAAAATCACGCGAAAACGAGTGAACGGGAGCGAGCGATAAAAAAAAAATTGGCTGAAAGACGAGGAGCGAGAGACGAAGTAGCACCTATGTATAAATTGTGCACCAGAGGAGAGAGGTATCGTCTCGGAAAAACCGTTTAATTCCTACCACGTATATTTCCCACGGGGTTGCCCAATACTTTGTTCCAGGACTCGAGAATCGATTGAATCATTCGCGAGATAGATATTATCTTGCCCGAGAGATGGATAAATTTGCTGAGCTCCGCAAGAAGAGAATGAGACTTCCGTCGAAAGAGGAATATTATTATTTGATTTTACGAGCAAAACTCGAGAGGCGTATAATTTTCAATAAATCCGTCAAGCGATGCTTGGATCGTTGTCAGCTAATTGCACGCCAAGTATCAAGGCGTTTTGTACACACGCAGAAGTATAGGATGTTTCAGAATATACGTTGAAATTTTGCTAGGTTCAAAGGATTCCAAATTATATTTTCATGGCCGTTGGTGCCTTTTTTATATACACACACTTAAATTTTCGTGTCTTTATAAAGAAACAGAGCAAGAGCTAATAGCTGTCGTGCTAGGTCCGGTATAACGATGTAAATTTCGTTGCGGGCGTCGAGTGTCCTGAATCCGCGTGTATACATGATAGAGTACAAGGTAGAAATAATTTTGGTACTTGGCAGTGAGTGAGAGCAACGGTCTAGTTATTCAGCAATTAGGGGAAGCGTGCATCGTGACGCGAAGCGTGATATACCACCGGCGTAGACATCAAACGATGTCTATGACAACACACGCCAGAATTAATTGTGTTCAGTTGTGCTGCCGGCGGGGCTACGCGGGACGGAAGGAACGAGACTAATCGAAACGGTTGTTAATCCCAGCGAGAACACTCTGTACGTACGAATTGTCCGCTATTTTCGGCATAATCATCGAGCGTGTACGACAGACTTTGCAAAGCGGACCGATCGCGTTGCTTCATGTTTTTAATTAGGATCTTCTTTCGTTATTCATCATTCTTTTGAGAATTACGTAACAATAACATTCGTATATTAAAAGAAAGCAATTATTCGCCCAAAATATCATTTTATTATTTAAAATAGTATCACTGATTTAATTATAGCATTTATTAGGCAATATCTGTCATTATCTCAATATGCAAACAATCTTCAAGTTAGGAAGTTAATAGGGTATTTATACGTAGTTTGTTTTAAAGGTGATGAAATAAAAAATATTTATACTCATTAAATATAAATTTTTGATAAAATAAAATAAAAATGTATATTACTATTGTTCGGAATATAATTGTTGAAATTAGTTCATTAAAAACTTTTTTAATGAACTAAATTCAGTTCTCCAGCATACATCATACATTTTTTCTAAATAATTAGAAATAACTGTTGCTAGCTGATAGTTAGTTGTCATAATAAAAATTAGTATGACTAATGCATTTAAATATATGTATAGAGCATATACATAGCTATACATAATCAATACATTAAAAATGACTTACGTAAAAATAAAAATTGTATTACTTTTTACGAATATAATATCGTCGTCCACTAGCTCAAAAACTGTCTCAGATAAAAAATATGAAAAAAGTAATATTAAAACAATATCTAATTACAGTTGATGCTTCTGATTACTGCTTGAAAATTATATTAAAGATATTGTGTTGAAAATCGAAAATGATGGAAAATTTTTGAAAATTTTACATATCATTAAGTAACATCTCTGAAAGGTTGTGTAAACATTTCACGACGATTAGAAACCTCCACATTAAGATATTCAATATTAAAAAAGGCTATTTTTTGTACATTCCCATAAAAGCACGTGTTTGAAGTTGCTATTTTGTACAATAAATATCTCAGTAACGAGCTTCCTAATTTAAGTGAAAATTTGCCCTAATCTTTGTATGACGTTAAAGAAGCTTCATATAATTTTTCAAAAAAAAAATTTATCATTTTTTTCATGCAATCACATAGAGCGTATACCTGCCATTGAATGTTCTGGAATTTCAAATATATATTTTTCTTCAGTTGATTTGCAGCAACTTTTCTTAATAAATTTTAACTCTAACTTCGTATGGGAGAAAAACGTTGTCAAACTTTTGATTTGTTGCTCTAGAGACTCAACACCCTTAAATGAAAAATATGAAAAAAATAAGTATTAACATTTCACGTTGAAGAAATTAAACTTTTTTGAAATAAAAAGGAATTCTAATTACTGTTAATGCTTATGATTCTGAATACTGCCGGTAAATTATATTAAATGAAAAATATGAAAAAATGAAGTATTTGCGTATATTCACACTGAAGAACATTTTTTTGAAATAAAAACGAATTATTCTTATTACTGTTAATGCTTCTGATTCTGAATACTGCCGGAAAATTATATTAAATGAAAGATATGAAAAAAAGAAGTACTTGCGTATTTCACGCTGAAGAACATTTTTTTCAAATTAAAAGGAATTATTCTGATTACTCTAAATCCTTCTGATTCTGAATATTGCCGGAGAATTATATTATACGAAAAATATTTAAAAAAAGAAGAATTTGTGGACTTCACGTTGAAGAGCAGAGTTTTTCGAAATTAAAACAAATTCTGATTACTGTTGATTCAGTCTCAAAGTACGACTTAGCGGATTGATCGCCGAGCTCGAACCACCGGTGATTCATCTCGATCTCTCTATTTTCCGTCTCTCAGCTGAAGTTGACGCTTATTAGCGCGAGTAAACAGTAAAAAGGACAATTGAATCGGCAAGAGGGCTGTGCGGCGACTTGATTGAATTTTTTTTCTTCTCGCACGGAGGAAAATCGAATGTTTTTGCGAGCGACAGTTCAAGTGATGAAGGAGTAAAAGAAGACGGTGGAAGAGCGAGCGCGGTGAGTGGGGGGGGGAGAGAAAGGCAGGGGGAGGTTTGACGTGTCGGGCTGCTTTCTCGTGCTGCCTCTGTTAAAGTGGAACATTTCACGATGCGGAAGGCTACTTAGCGTTGAGTGATCCTTGAGTGGGAAAGAGGGAGAGAGGGAAAACATTGTTAATTTCCCTTGCAAATTCGAGTGTTTCTCTCATCTCTCGTCCAACCCTCCCCGCCGTTTCTCTCCCCCTTTCCTCCTTCCTTCTTCTCCTCCTCCTCCTCCTCTTCTTCTTCATTGTCCTCTCCTGCTTCCATACATTTTCTCTCTTCTTTCAGATCTTCTCGTCATGCAACTGCTCGTTTCAGAGGTCTGATTAAATTAGCCTCACCCTCTCCCAAACGACGGAGGGGAACTGCAGCCCCGATGATCGGTTCAGACGCCGATGAATCAAATTGAAACCCGCCCGTTTCTCCTCTATATCGCTCCCTCCTGAATTTTTCAGCGCTAGTATATACACTTCAAAACTTGGAGATAAAAATTTTCACAATTTTGTGAGCTTTTTTCGTACCTATATCGCAGAGACGGTCATCCGAACGAATTTAGGCTCCATATCGTTGGTTATTTTCGAGAATTTCGATCGCGAAAAGCAGAGAACGTTACCGCGCGCCGAAGAGATGAGCGGAGCGAGAGTTGCCTTGGTTACGGGATCTGGCAAAAAGGGACGGGGGGTGTGTACTGTGTATCATCGCGCGAATGCTATAATTTTGAGCGCGGAATCATCGTGTTTCTGGTATTCGTATCACCTCTGCGAAAATTCGCAGACCATGGCGGGAGACTCACGCACGGGCGAGGTTTGTGCCATATTAAGGGAGGAAATAACGTACATAGGGAAATGCAGGCTCGGGGGGATTCTTGCTGCTCGGATGAAGGATCCTATATAGATATTGCGCGCCGACGTGTTTCGGTGATTGTCTGTGGATGTGTGTCTGATGATCACTTTATATCACGGACGAGGGGAATCTGCATGACAATGGGACTGGCCTATTGTTCGATAAACGCGCCCGTTTTCGGTCCCCTCTGAAAACCCGGCTGTCTTCGCAACCCTATCCCACCCCCGCAGACCAATTCGACACATTATATTATTCTCCCTTCCCATCCCCATCAGAAGTGCTGATCGAATGTGCGATGAAAATTTGAAAAAGAAAAACATCCATCAAGTCCTCATACGTATAGGTGGAAAATAAACAAGACTCGATCTAATTTCCAACCAGATGCGATGAGTTTTATTTTCTACGTAATCGTAGCGCATGTGATGGCGCGGGTTACAGAAAAATACACTCTTCGCGTCCTCTTTTCGTTCCTTTTCCTTCATTTCCGTTTTTTAAGTAATACACTGCAGTGCTCAATCCCGTCCAATTGCTGGAGAAATAACGAGAAAGCGGGAGAGCAGCGCGTCGGGTGTTTCTGACGTTGGCTTCTTCCGGCAAACACGCGCGCGCGCCAAAAGCAACCTCCGGGCATCATCCTTGGCTGCACGAGACTGTGTACACGCTTTCAAACGTCAATTCTCTTCGCCTCGTTTAGAGCTCAATATCCGTACAAGAGTGTATATTTGTTCTTGGAAGCTTTTCGCGTCGCTTTGTCGCGTAACGATGGAGCAGGGCCAAGCTGAGATTATCGTCCCGCAACTCGTCACTGCGACAATATATACCGAGGCCTTTTCTGTCTAGCACAGCCATTCCGACGCTCCTAATACACACCCTAACCTTTCCCATTTCTACTTTTCTTCCTCCTTCTCTTCGCGGCTATATATTGCTCTATCCTTTGTCCGGAATGTGGAGCATACGTCCTCTCTTATTTTAACACGCGCACAATCGTCTCTCGGGCTCGCTTTTTTTTTCTCAAACCGTGTCTCATAACCCCTCGCTGACGCACCATCAGTATTCTTCAACCGGGAAAAAACATTTGTTCGCGTAAGCATCGAGAGCACGCGAAGAAAGCTGCCTTTCATAACGTCCGCGAAAGTGTGTATGTACAGATATATATTTATATATATTTGTGTATATGTGTAAGCAATATCACAACCGTTCCCATTTCTGCGATTCGTCCGAGGATCTCGATCTCGCAAAAAGAAAGAACGGCCCGTCCAACGCGTCAAGTCATTTTTCTATTTTTTTTTTACTTCACTGCATGGTATTTTGTAAAAGACAGACATTTTTCACGTTATTAATTACATTGTAAGACCAATTATAAGGATTTCTTCCAAAAGTTTAATGCATTTTCACAATTTTTTAAATATGCTATATTTACTCTAACGAGAGAGTACTAAAATAAAAGATTTGATTTATAGGAATTTGTAATATTATATTTTTAGTAATATTAAAACTTCAATAGAGTTAAATTGAAAGTAAATTAAATTAAATTAAATTAAAATTAAAACTTCAACTTGACTAAGAGTGAGAAACCTGTCTACGTCTGGGGTGTATTGCTAAATGTTGCTCTTTGGATAAGGTTCTACATCGTTATTTAATAAGTTAATAAAAAGGCCTACAACCTCAATTTTTTGTCCCGCGGATTTTAAATATTTAATGAATATAATAAATAGCTTTTTATCAAGCATGACTTTTATGCAAAACAATTGCTTTTTGAAAATAAATGAGGTATATATGGAAACAATTGTTCTCGCATTAACTCAATGTTAAAAATCGGATTTTTAATCACAAATATTTTCCTTAAAACGTCGGTACTGATTTTTCTTTGTGGATTTCGTAACTGAATACTTTTCTAATAATTTGATCCAAGAAATATACATTTCCCTTTTTATAGACATTTTTACATTTTTTATAGACACCCTTAAAACTGAGCACAGTCAGCATTTTAATACGAATCTTGGTGATTACAAAATGATGCTGAGAATTTTCAAATAATACGAGCTATCCTGCAGGCAGACCGGAAAAATTGCATGGAAATGTCCATTAAGTGAGAAAGACAATTCAAAGATCCGCGAGAATGAAAGGACAAGAGTGAAAAAGGGAGAATAAGTCGTGGCGGAAGGAACAAAAGTCTCTCGCGGTATGCGGCGGTATAAGATCTTGACTTTAAAATGAGAATGTAGAGGCACGTACGTTTCTCAGTATAGAAAAAAAGAATGAATCCCAAGGTGTCCACACATACATTCACATCTATTATACAAAGACAGAAAATACATTGCCCACGATCTTTTACTCTCTCTCTCTCTCTCTCTCATTTTCCAAGCGTATCTTCATTCTTTTTCTCTTTTCGCACGGATTCCGGAAATGCGAGCCCGTATATATGGTTTGTCGAGGTAAATAATGAAACTTTGCATCAGAAGAGTCGACTGACGGTATGTTTTCATTGCGTGAAGTGGAGCTGTCTAGACGCATTCACTGCCGACACCGCAGAGCCTCGACGAACACTTTTGTAAGGATGTCCGCGAAAATCCGAGAGCTTTCGCTTTCTCTCTCCGCCAACTCTTTCTTTTTTTTTTCTATACAGTCATTTCCGGAATGCAATCCCAACCACTATTTTTCGCAGTTCGAGCTTGCACGAGCATCCTATTCTGTTTCGCTACATCTTGTATACACAAAACCATAAATAAGGTGTATAGATATGCAGCTTCCTTCTTTTCCCCGTCTTTTCCAACCACCCTCAAACCGCGTGCCAGAAATTTCTCGAAAGAAAATCTTTTGCCTCCCGCTTCACATGAGAGCGGATGCAAAACCCATCATGCGTCAACAGATTCGAACGAATATGCATTTACTTTTTTGCATAACTTACACGTGGATATATATATACACACTTAGAGATAATAATAATAATAACGATAATAAATTTTACCATAAAGTGACAATTATACTAATTGTATTACAATCAAATACATTTTTATAGTTCAACGTAATATATTTAGAACAGGCTCTAAATGTAATCAGTTCAATTTTATAGTCGGTATAGTTGTTACTTTTGTATATATCTACCATACTTTTCTCTCAGTGCATCAAGCACCCATCTATATTACTTCGGCTATTTGAACAAGTGAATATTCAATAAAAATTTTACGGTGAATGATAGTTCAAAGTCCCCTGATTTGAATTTTCGGAGCCTCTTGCCGGGCTAAATTTTGAATTATTTTATTCAAAAATTTTGATTTTTACCACAGTATACCTTATGGAAGAACTCACAAAAATGTAAACTGTAAAAAAACTAATCGATGATTGAGCATCAGAAAAGTTTTAATTTTAAAGAAAATTTATCAAAAATTCTGTTTATTTCAAGAAAACATTACCTTACGACGCTTTTAAAAAAGAAAACATGAAAAAACTTTTAGCAGACATTATTCGTTGTAAGGTAATAGCTGATTAAATTTTTAAAGCACTTTAGTACATTCACGTGATAAAAATATTTTCAATGAAAGTTTTTATTAATTTTATTAATAATTTAGACTTAAATTTAATGGATATAAATTAGTTGCCAACTTGACTACTTATGTGACGGCCGAACTACCCTAAGTATGTTTAAACTGCCAAAATATGGAACCATTTCATTTTTATTAATAATTGATTATATTTTTTCGATAATGATGAATTTGATATTGAGGAAAAAGTGAATCAGATTAGCGGTGAAAAATTATTTGAAAACTGATTGTAAATATTTATTTTCTTTTTTTTATATATACTTGTACTTTCCTGTTTACACGCTTATTTGATCGTGCATATAGTACACAGACAGCATTTTGTAGTTTTTTCGAGTCTCGCCACGTTTTCAAATTGTTTTCCATGAGATAAAAATTTTACAAAAAGGGAAAAAGGCTCTCATCCTCATTTGAATTTTATACGAGAAATGTGCTATACAATTGAAAGTGTATAATTACATAATATGCGGTACGCATCAAATTTCGTATTCGTTATTTTAATGAAGTTCTAGGGTTTTATACGTTAATGCGATAATCCTCCACGTTCATTAACTTTAACCCTTTTGCTAGTCTTTTTTTTAACTCTTTCGTCATTTACTGGAATCGTTTTAGTATCACTAATTCTCTACTTGCCATATTAATACAATCTTTTCATATAGTCATTTCGTGCGCATAAACAAATAAATCTTGCCGATGTACTTTACAACATTATAAATCGCTATCCAAAATATTCTAAATTATTCATTATAATTAAGAATAAAAAATGAGATAATACAGCAACTCCTAAAATAAAATTAAAAATTATACAAATTTCATTTTAAAAGATTGTTTTCTTTTAAAGAGTCAATTTTACATGCTATTCAATATTACATATAGACTAACTGTCAAAATTAGCGTCGTGCACCGAAATACCTTATTTAAAAAACTTTTTTTTCCTACCATATTATTATGAACCTGGAATCACATGTGCCCGAGAAGTAACAAAAAGAAAATCTTCGCTCGGACGAAAAACGACCCCGGATTGAGATAAAGTTTCATAAGCTTGAAAATATATATTCTTGAATGAAAAAAAAAAAGAATGTTTCCTCAAGTATGATATTTTCGTTCCAAGCTTCCATCCGAGAGTCGAAAAAGAAAAAAAAATTCCGAATTATATATCATACGAGTACGTGACATTTGTCGCAAGAGGCTTTACCCTTTGAGCTTCGTAATCGCGGAAGGAAGAAAAAAAACGAATTGAAATATGAGCCCGATAATCGATGAAGCGTTTTCGATCGAAATAACGGATGAAAAAAGCTTTTCAAACAGAGGATAATACCGCGGGCGTAGCAGAGGTATATGTAGCATATATATGGCGGCGAAAGCCATGGAAGAGGGAGGTCAAGCGACTGGCCTCTTCTCTCGTTCCTCTCTGAAATTACCGGCATGTACAGATATAGAGAATAAAAGAAGGTAGCCGCGTGTGTTACAGTGAATAGAAGCAATGAGGTAAGACCGCGTCACGCGGAGTCTCTTTATCTCTCTCTCTCTCTCTCTCTCTCTCTCTCTCTCTCTCTTTCTCTTCCCCGCGAGGCTGAAAGTCTGAGTATATAGAAGGCACCCGCGCCCTTTGGAAGCCTTTAAGAATCCCCCGGAACAAGACTTAGGTAATGTGATTTGCGGAATGGACTTTCGAGTTCATAGGCACTCACGGAAAATCCCATGAGCCCGCGGAAAACGTATAAGCTCGAGAGCTTTTTCCCTACATCCTTTCTGTATACATACATATATATTGATGCTAAAATACACATACGTGTACGTCTCATTCTGGAATTCCAGTCAACACAGAAATCGTTCGATGAAAAACACATTCCTCGGAAAAGTGACTCGGCAAGGGCACTGCTGATATAGAATACGTGAACCGAAAGTGAAGTGACGGAGCAGAGTCAAAGTTTTATCTCCCACGCCGTCGCGGGGATGAAGCAAATTTTCAGGGGGGGGTTGAGCGATTTTTTTACGACGAAAATAATCAGGCGGCCGACTGAATAAAATTGTCGCCGAGATGCCATTAATCGCGAATGCGGTTTTTAAAAATGCGTAAACATTTTTAAGCCCGCAGCGGTGAGGATGTGGGTTAAGAAAGAAAAGGGGGAAGAAGAGGGTGTACGTGATAAAAACGTAACTTATTTTTCCCGCGAGGCTGTAAAAGAAGCATCTGGTGAATGAGGTAAAGAGAAAAGGGAAGATAAGAAGAAAAGTAGTGGAGATCAGGCGCGGGCATTCTCGTATACTTTACCTTGGGAAAGCGAAAAGAACACCCACCGGTATTATTACAAGTTGAAAGAAGGAAAACGTAAAGCAGGTATCACGCGCGGGGAAAAAGGATACCGAGGAGCGCGAAATGAAAGAGGAAAAGGTGAAGAGATGAGCCAAAAGGAAGCAGCGACGCGGAGAGGGGGGGGGAGAGAGAGAAAGAAAGAGCGGAAAATAGAAAGGCACAGGACGAGGTTGATGACTCCGGGAGACACTGCTCGAAGTCGAGAAATAACGCAGAAGAGAAGAATGAATTGCGTAAAACCGATGAAACCGAGAGAGGACAATGGCGACGACGAGTTTTTGCGAATTTTCAGCTATACAGAGAAACGAGGGAGGAGGCTACAAGTGCGCCCAGCCAAAAGATAAAGAAGCTCGCCTGTAGGCAAAAAGAGAGCAGAGCCGCAAAACCTTCCACGCTGGTTGAAAACACCCTGGCTTTGGTATATGAACGAGAGAGAAGGATCTATCCTCTCACCGCCGCGATATTGCGCACCGAGGCAAACAAAAACCGGCGGACCCCTCGCTCGATCTTTCCTGCTTCCTCGAGGAAAGTCTCTCCCCGCCGAGTGTGCGGCAGTTTCGCAGGCACGCGGTTGCACTCCGAGATGAGCGCAAGCTCCTCCGCTATCTCGTCGCGAAACACATAAACTTGGAGAACAGAAGGCAAGAAACTTAATTCAGTGGAAAATACTCGACAGATAAAGGTCCCTGCGCGCGCCGAGCTCTCCGCGTCATACGCTCTACACCGAAACTTTTGGCCCTTTCCACGACATTCCTACTCTTAATACACTATATATGAGCCATTCCACGCCATTTCAACCACTTTTAGACCTGACGCCTTTCGATTTTGCTCAAACTTTTTTATCATTTTTTATACCCTGTATTGAAAACCTCTCTGGGCATTTTTTCAGATTTTTTTACCCGATTAAAAAAAAGTTATGAATTTTTGAAAAAAAAATGCTCTTTTTTTAAAATAGCCATAACTTTTCAAAAATTGAGTTATCGGGACGTTTTTTTTTAATTTCGTAATTAGATGTACTTTTCAATTAAAAAAAAATAGATCACAATTATTCAGATATATGTTCATGGTTTTTTTTTTGAGTCTTCTGAGAAAAAAAAACAAAAATTTCTCGATGATTACCATTTTTTATTATGTTTTTTTTAATAAAAAAAACTTTGACATTTTTTACGAATCTTCAAATTTTGTCAAAGTGGTGTTTATTCGATTTCTATATTTTTTTATTTAGCTTATTTTGCATAACACCATTTTTTCAAATTTTTGAGAATGTACATAGAATCCCAAAATTGAAAAAAAAATTTGAAAAGAATAATTGAAAGTGGTAAACACAAAAAAATTTTGATTTTTATTTCAAATGTTAAAAAAAATAGACGGTTGTTTCAAATAATTTTTTCGTATTTTTTTTTCAAAAACTACATCCAAAAACAAAGAAAATGAAAAAAAAATTTGTTATTCGTTCCATTTTTGAACGAAAAAACACCACTTTGAAAAAATTTGAAGACTCGTAAAAAATGTCAAAGTTTTTTTTTAGAAAATGAAAAAAATAAATAAAAAATGGTAATGAAAATTTTTGGTTTTTTTTGTTCAAAAAACTAAAAAAAAAATCCATTTATAAAAATTTATAAATTTATAAAAATAAAAATTTATAAATTTTTATTAATATAAATTTTATAAATTTTAATATAAATTTTAATATAAATTTATAAATTTTTATAATTTTTTATAAAAATTTATAAATTTTTATTAAAATTTATAAAAATCATCTATTTTTTATTGAAAAGTGCATCTAATTACAAAAATTTCAAAAAATACATCCCGATAACGCAATTTTTGATAAAGTTATGGCTATTATTTAGAAAAAAGAGCATTTTTTTCAAAAATTCATAACTTTTTTTGGATTGGGTGAAAAAATTTGAAAAAATTCTCAGAGAGGTTTTCAATAGGGTAGAAAATGATGAAAAAGTTTCAGCGAAATCGAAAGGGGTCAGGGGTCTAAAAGTGGTCGAAATAACGTGGAATGGTTCATGTACACGCCTGCGTACAAATACATGTGGACGCGATATACGTAATCATATCCGGGACTGTACACACGAGGAAGATATGTCAAATATCTGCAAGCGAGAAATGTATCAGTGCGTATACTGTGTAACTCTCGAAAAGCGTGCAACGACTGTGGTTTGCAATATCATACCGTAGACTTCTTGCAACTCGAGAGAAAAGCCACACGAGCGCACGTACACGTTCATGCTTTCATCCCTGTAGCTTTCAACCCTGTAGCTTTCAACCCTCGTTTTTTGTCTTCCTTCATTCTCAAATACCCCGGGCGTTCTGCGCTCGACAGGACACCCACGGTGTCTGCATCCATATTCCTGGACATTTGCACGACTTTGCTTCGTTGATAGAAATATCATCTTCGAATCAAATATTGTGCGATGTTAACCCAGGTATATTTTTCACGTTTGTTGATGATCTCGTTTCTGTTTGGGTATTGAAAGATATTAAAAAATAAGTTTTTTTAGAAATATAGGGTAATGAGAATTTTTCAATTAGGGCGATATGTCATTGTAGGAAGAAATCGAAAGGAGAAAAGCGAAGCAAGCTATTATATATAACAAGCGAAAAGCGAGTAATTAACAAATAGTATCTTGTCACGTAATTTACATTTCTCTAGGAATTTTTCTCTTATGATTCTTTTTTTAACTAGATAAATATTTTTTGATATAGTATGAAAATTGGTGAAAAATTTCAGAAAACTTTACCATCTAAAAATCGAGATATTTCATGCTAAAAATCACTATTTTTAACATGGGTTATTCTTATCAGAAGTTATAAAAAGTTACATTTTTCAATAATACATTTGTTGATTTCTAGATAGTAAAGCCTTTTGAGATTTTATACACATATGATTACCATGTTAAAAAACATAACATGTAACATAAAAACTGCTCATTATTTTTAAGAAATTTCAATTAAACAATTTTTATCATAAATCCCCAAATTAATCACAGTTAGTTTAGAAATTATTTCTAATCTGTATAATCACACAGTACAAGATATAAGGTAGTAATTTTTCTAACAAACTACACACACCGTGTACAATAAATATTGTAAATATATTTATCACGAACTTTCACAAAATCCAGAAAAATGGCACGCTACGTTTCAAACCTTTTTCCTGGCGATTTGTTAGCAACAATTTAAGCAAAATCGAGAGCGGTGTGTTTCTAGAACGGAAAAAGGATCGGTCTAATCCTTAAGGTGATATGGTCATGGCAGTAAATCGACAAATTTTCGACTCAGTTTTTCTCATGGACAAAGTGGTTTGCGAGATAAAAGTTCATTAAGAAAAGTTGTTGCAAATTGGCTAAAGAACAACATACTCGAAATACAAGGTCATCCAAGGTGACGTGTGCTTGTTATGTAATTAA